>BJCO01363104.1:0-16271 GCA_018326465.1 Flaveria floridana
AAAGAGCTCCCGCGTTTTCGCAGGGTCCAGGGAGGGTCCGTCCCATTTAAGGGAAGATGTACGCGGTCTTTCCCCCACATTTTGTGGGGAGGCCGTTTCCACGGATCGAACCTGAGACCTTCAGTCCCTTATGATAATTTTTTAATGCAATGTTTTATATGTAGAATGGTACACAACTATTTTGAGGCTTTGTTGTTCTATTATAGAAACCTGCATTTGTAGCAAGTGGGCTTTGGAGCACAATATAATCCGAAAAGAAAACGTAGCATATATACAACTGCTATCTCACTTTCTAACCCTTTTTAACATATACTCATACCAAGATGATCGTAAAAAGCACATTACTTTCATCCGATTCATCAGTAATGGTTGAGATGATCAGCATATCTTGTCCAAAGGAAACCTATTTTTGTTAGTTATTTTCGTCAAACTGGGCAAAATTGATGTAATCGATATGATTGTGAATTTCTGATAGTAGAGGTATGTGATTGTTAAATCTTTTTGTTTGATTATATTTTTGATAAAAGCATGAAAGTACAATGAAGTCATCTTTTGATTAATAAAATAATGAGTTCCAAGAACTAGTTTAATTTAGCTGTTCTGTGACTATTGTTTTTAACTCTTTTCTTACCATTTCTGTGGGTTCACATTTATGCAGGTTTTGAGTGTAACGATGAATGCAAAAATGAAATCAAGAAATGTTACAGAAAATGGGGACAAATATGAAGACTCAATACTCATGACTTTAATAGGCAACGGTGAGGATTTAGGTCCAATGGTAAGGCATTCGTTTGAAATGGGAAAACCTGAAAATCTCCTTCACCAACTCAAAAATGTTGTTAAAAAGAAAGAAATTGAAATTGAGGACCTCTGCAAACTTCACTATGAAGAATTCATTGTTGCAGTTGATGAGCTTCGGGGTGTGTTGGTTGATGCAGAAGAGTTAAAAGGTGAACTTGCAAGTGATAATTTTAGGTTACAAGAAATCAGTAGTGCATTACTTATAAGGCTTGAAGATTTACTTGAATCTTATTCAATCAAGAAAAACATTACAGAAGCGGTTAAGATGTCAAAACTCTGTGTTGAAGTGTTGGATCTTTGTATAAAGTGTAACAAACATGTGTCAGATGGTGAGTTTTATCCTGCTTTGAAAGCTATTGATCAAATAGAGAAGAATTATATGAAAAATATTCCTGTCAAGACTCTTAGAAATTCAATAGAGAAGCGGGTCCCGGTTATTAAAAATCATATTGAAAAAAAAGTTTGTGGTGAAATTAATGAATGGTTGGTTCATATAAGAAGCACTTCAAAAGATATTGGACAAAAAGCAATTGGATTTGCTTCTTTAGCTCGCCAGAGAAATGAAGATATGCTTTCCCGCCAGAAAAAAGCCGAAGAAGAAAGCTCATTAGGGCTTGGTGATTTTACCTATTCCCTAGATGTTGAAGAGATCGATGAAAATTCTGTTTTAAAAATTAATTTGATGCCTCTTTATCGGGCATATTATATCCATATATGTCTCGGGATTGGTGATCAGTTTCGTGAATATTATTACAAAAACCGAATGTTGCAGCTGAGTTCGGATTTACAGGTTTCATCAGTTCAACATTTTCTTGGATCACATCAGACTTATTTGGCACAAATTGCTGGTTACTTTATTGTAGAGGATCGGGTTCTTAGAACGGCTGGTGATTTATTATTGGCTAATCAAGTTGAAGCAATGTGGGAAACAGCCGTAACTAAGTTGACTTTGAGTTTGGAGAAACAATTTTCTCAAATGGATACTGCAAGTCATCTTCTTCTTGTGAAAGACTATGTGACACTTCTTGGGGCGACTTTGAGACAATACGGGTATGATGTGGGCCTGATTCTTGAAGCTTTGACAAATAGTCGGGATAAATATCATGAGCTTCTTTTGGCGGAGTGTAGACTTCAAATCAAAGATGCTATAATTAATGATGATTGTAAGCAAATGGTTTTGAAGGAGTCAGAATATCAGTCAAACGTCTTATGTTTTCATCTTCAGACCTCAGATATTATGCCGGCTTTCCCGTATGTCGCTCCTTTTTCATCAATGGTTCCTGATTGTTGTCGGATAATTAGGTCGTTTATTAAGGATTCGGTTAATTACTTGTCTTATGGTGGTCAAACCAACTTCTTTGACTTTGCAAGAAAGTATCTTGACAAGTTGTTAATCGATGTATTAAATGAAGTTTTACTTTCTACAATTAAAAGTGGTAGCACTGGTGTATCCGAAGCAATACAAATTGCTGCAAATATATCGTTTCTTGAACGCGCCTGTGACTATTTTCTTCAAACTGCAGCCAAACAATGTGGTATTCCTGCTCGAATAATTGCGAGGCCACAAACTACATTAATGGCAAAAATGGTTTTGAAAACTTCACGTGATGAAGCTTATCTTGCTCTTTTGGATTTGGTCAACAATAAGTTGACCAAGTATCTTTCATTTACAGAGAACGTGAACTGGATTATTGATGATGTGGCACAACACAAAAGTGAGTACATGAACGAGATGGTTATTTATCTTGATACTATTTTATCAACCGCTCAACAGATTTTACCTATTGATGTTATGTATAAAATCGGTACTGGGGCCCTTGAGCATGTTAATAATTCTTTTATGGATACTCTTCTTAGTGATAGTTTGAAACGGTTTACTGCAAATGCAGTAATGGGCATCAACAATGATCTCAAAAATTTGGAACAATTTGCAGATGAGAAATTTCATGGTACTGGATTAAGTGAAATTTATAAAGAAGGTAGTTTCAGAGGGTGTTTGCTTGAAATAAGACAATTGGTAAATCTTTTATTGAGCAGTCAGCCAGAAAATTTCATGAATCCTGTTATTCGTATGAAGAATTACAACACTTTGGATTACAAAAAACTTGGAATTATATGTGAGAAATATAAAGATTCACCCGATGGCCTGTTTGGGAGCCTTTCTAACAGAGGTGGTAAACAGAGTAACCGTAAGAAGTCCATGGATGTTTTGAAGAGAAGATTGAAGGAATTCAACTGACAAAAAAGAAGTGGCAAGCAGAATTTAATTGAGAACGGTTCAAAAGTTTTGCTGGGAGTAGAATAAGTTAAATTTCCTTTATTTGTACTTTTATTATTTATTTTTTTGTTGTTGTCAATGTTAATTTAATTACCTAATTATTTAGTTCCTGAGTTTCTGATGTAACGATTTTGTATCTATATTTTTTATTTGAATAATAACAATGAAGGCAATAAGAAAATCATAGTAAGTAGTGTATTGGTTGATACCTATAGTTTGTGAAAATGGTTATCTGGAATGATATAGTTGATCTGATTTTGTGCAGGTAACTTTGGAATTTGGTTATTTTTTACTGTATTTGTGATTCAGAGACGCACATAACGCTGATCGAAGAATGTGGTATTACTTCTCTTATCTAAATAGATTTTAGATGTTTCATTTCATGAGATTTTGTTTATTATTTGCACAGGTTTTCCTTTTGGCAAAATCTTCATTTACTCCTTTTGGCACAATCCATAACCATACTTGACACTTTATTGGCTCGTTTTGATGTATTGGTGATGCTTGATCCATTTTCTTATTCCAACTCATTTTATTTCTACATGAGTAGTTTTTAATTCACTTGTGTCATCATTTTCCACTCTGATGCCTAGGTCATCTTATTCTTCCTTAAATACATAGGTGAATGTGACAGTGAAGAAGAAAGAGAGAAGGAAATTGTTAGATTTGTTGAAGATGAAAGAGAGAGGGAAATTGTTGAGATATTTTAATGAAAAAATAGGAAGAGGAATGTTCTATGGCTGTTCAAATATCTCGTGGCTCATTATCACTCGAGCTGATTTCGAGCCTGGGTCAAGGTGAGCATGCTTATTAGCTCACTTAACCATACTACCTATATAAAAAGAACTAATAATAAAGCCCATACACAATTGTGAAACCCATGAGTACGTGACCCAATCTTTAACTATTTTTATTGAGTTACACTGCTTTACGCCCCTAATTCCTCTATCTTGGTCATTCACAGCAGCCAGCAACTACACGAATAGGGCTGAGCATTGGGTAAGAGCAACCAAGACCGAAAACTGACCTGACACTTGACTGATAATCTAAATTTCAGCTAGTCCTTGGGTTTCATTATTCATCTTTTCAGTTTCAGTCTCGGTCTTGTTCACAGGTTTGGACCGAGATAAACCTTGTAGGACTGACCAATCTAAACCAGGATTGGAGATTTTCAAAACAGTTGTTACAGTCCTCGTGGGCTTTATATTGAAGTAGATTTGACCTGAACATATTACTCCACAAAACAATGATATCAACTACCCTTGAGGCCTTGACAAACTTTCAAATCCATACATTACATATTCATATGCCCTTATTATAACAGACTAAAGTTTGTTTCTCAACTTTCTCTCACAGAAGCTTAACCTATTGTTATTTACAAATAATGGAGTATTGAATTCTGAATGGCTAATCCTTATACTAATACCTACTTTGGGACAAAATAAAAACAAAAAGAAAAGCAATAAGAAAGGAAAAGAAAATATCTTGAAAGATAGGAAAATGAGCAAAAGTGGAAGGGGGCTTTGTGTAAAAAGTACAAAAGTCAACTATTTTATTATATTATGGATATGGCCACATATTACATGCTTTCACTTCTGCTTTTCGACTGAAAGAAGAAAGAAGAAGAAGAAAAAAGTTTTCTCTTGGATTTTTCAAGGATAAGAAGTTGTTTTGATCTTTGTAAGTATTTTTTTTTTGCATAATTGGCTTGGTTTTATGGAGTTTTCAACCTTAGAACCGATTTTTAAATGTTCTATGTGTTTGGTTGTTTATTTTGGTGTGTTTTAGGCGTTTAAACTCTTGGTAACTCAAGTTTGAAGACTACTTTAGGTGAGTTCTAGACCCCGGTTTTATGTTTTAAAAGTTCTTTGGAGTTGAAAATGCATATTTAAAACGTTTTATAACTGTTGTATATGTATCCGCATGTATTTGTGTATGTGTGATAGTGTTTTATGGTTATATATGTGTTGAAAATGCTTAGAATGATAGGTATAGTTCTAGACAGTTTAGAGTGTTGATTGGGTATGAAAATAATTCTAGAAAATGCATAACAGGCTGTCATGCGTCCAAACAGGGCCATTGCGCCTGAAAACTTAACTTAGAAACGCCAAAGTACAGGTTATGCGTCCAAACAGGGCCCATGCGTCTGGAAATTTGCCTTAGAAAATCTTAAGTGTGGTTCATGCGCCCAACTTTTTCCTCAGCCGCCTAAGTGTAGGTCCATACGCCTGAACAGTTCATGCGCCCAATAGTTAGGTTGAAAAACACTTGTGTAGGATCATGCGCTCGTATAGTGTTGATGCGCCTAAGCAGGGCTCATGCCCCTGAATAGTTTCCATGAGCCTAAAACACTTAGAATTTTTCTGAAATTTTGGAATAAATAGAAATTTTAGGGTTTGACCCTGGAATGATTTTATGATTATATATGCTTATTTTATGAATATTCATGGTCTAATTTATGTTTCATATAGTATTTTATTATGTGACTTTACGTGGTGTGTTTATGCTCATATACGTAAACTATTATCATAATGGAAGTGAAAGATTAATGACAATGAAAGTGGAACATAAAGAATGAACGAATGAAAAGTCTTGTAAGCAAAATGAAAGGAAGTTCACAACTCATTGAGAGTTGTTAGAACTCATTGAGAGTTGCTAGCTCAACTGTGTGTAATATAGCGTGCGATTTTGACTAACCCTTGAGGGTTCACACACAGGGGGGATCAGTCTTGATTATTGATCCATAGTACGAAACAGGGTCCTTGTCACCTTACTCCGAGAATGATGTGGCTTCGTGCCCAACGATGGGAGTAAAGTTATGACAGGATTTAGAAATAGTGAAAGATAAATGAAAAGGTACGAAACGAACGAATACATATGATGATGAAAGATAATCAAGAATATACCTTGCTGTATGTACGAAGTATGCTCACGTGCGAAAGTAAAAGGGGTGTTTTTAAAGAAAATGATACTTTTATATATCTATACGAGGTATTTTAAATATTTTAAAACTAGAACTCACTCAGCAACGCTGACTTTTATGCATTTTCAGTTAACAGGTAAATGCTGCTGATGGTGGCACGCGTGTGAAGCTACTTGGCAGGCCAAGGCTGACAAACAATTCATGCTTAATGATTTTATTGTATTGTAATGCAACTAATTGATATTTTGGTAACCCTAACTTACAACGATTTATTATTTTGCAACATTAGTTATATACATGAATGATTTTTTATTAACTTAATTCCGCTACAGCGTTTTCTAAAATATGTATTGTTTTATATAATAATGATGTGATTGTCCAACTGTGAGGTCTTCGGGAACGGGGCATTACAAGTTGGTATCAGAGCCAAATTTTAAGAGAATTGAGTAAATAGTTTCAAAAACCTAAAGTTAAACTGAGAATGGGATCAAATAGAAGGATGCCAGCCCGAGTAGCTACGTGCCATCAGATGTTTATTTTTTAATGTTAACCGGTATTATGTGCGTGTGCTATTTGAATTATGTGCTCTTAGTAGATTTAGATACTGATTTAGTCAGGATAGGATATGCTTGGGGTGTGTATTGTAAAGTAAGTGGCTAATCACAACTGGCCACTGTAATTAGGGACTTACTATACTTAATAAAAACTAAGCTATTACCTGAAATGATCATGTTAGTGTTAATCTTATAGTGTTTAGAGATGGCCGGGGGTAGATTGTCTAAGGCTTCTAGAGGTGAAGTACGTGGTGCTGGGCAGCGTGCCACAAAGAACAAGGCTAGAGATGCTGAAACGACACGTGGAGGGCCCGAGATCCATCACCAGGAATGTGGTGATGAGAGTGCAAACTTGAGGGCCTCGGTGAAAAAGACAGTAATTGAGCAGGTTCATCAAGTCATGCAGACAATTTTACCGTCTGTGGTGACTGAAGTGATTAAAGCTGTGAGGGAGGATGAAAGGAAGGAAAAGAGGAGGACCATTGGAGGAGACGAAAGAGAACAACCGGAGACTGAGACGGTTGTCTCTAGGGAGGGGGAGAAGGAAGGAGCTGTGCAAGAAACTGCACGGGGCTGTAACTATGGGGCATTTCAGAGATGCAAGCCCCTAACATTCGATGGGAATGACAATGCTGCAGCTGCTCAGCGATGGGTGATGGAGATGGACGCGGTACTTGATATCAGCGAGTGCCGAGAAGATCAGAAGGTGAAGTTTGCTACCCACTCGTTTGTGGACTCGGCCTTATGTTGGTGGGACAACATTATCCAGGTTGAGGGTAGCAGGGTCATTAGCAGGATGAGGTGACCAGAACTGAAGAAGCTAGTAATTGAGGAATTCTGTCCTCACAGGGAGTTGGATAAGATTAAGAGTGAGTTCCTGCAGCTGGAGGTGGGAACTATGACGCACTAACAGTATACCACAAAATTCAACGAGATGGCAAGGCTGGTGCCGGATCAGGTGACTCCGGTATCAAGGAAAATCAAGAGGTACATTCAGGGTCTACCGACAGATATCCGCAGACATCTGATTGCCGCCCAGCCAGGTACATTCAGGTCAGTAGTCTATTTGGCAGGAAGACTATATGATGAGAGGGAGGTGGTGGCCGTGACGGAGGTGAGTAAGACGAGTGGTGGTGATAATAACTGGAATGGGAAGAGTTTTGGTCGTGGCGGTTTCACCCCAAACAACAAGAAGATGAAGGTGGATGACCGTAGGGTGGTGTTATCAAGCCCGTGGATGAAGAAGTGCGGTAGATGTGGAAGGGAGCACATAAGCGAATGTAAGTGGACAGAGAATGTGTGCTTCAAGTGTGGAAAGTCCGGTCATGTGGCGAATATGTGTGGGGTTATGCGGTGTTATAACTGTGGCGAGGAAGGTCATCTAAGTAGGGATTGCAAGAAGCCAAGGGCCGAAAGTTCTGGGATGAAAAAGAGGACGGAAGAAGGAGGGCAGAGGGCAAGTGCTAGAGCCTTCACGATGACAACAATGGAGGCTAGGGTGGACCCCGATGTCGTGTTACGTATGTTTCTAGTAAATCAAACTTGTGCCTTTGTATTGTTTGTTTCTAGTGCTAGCAAGAGTTTTATTTCTTCAGCTTTCTGTGCTAAGTTGTCTGTTATTAGTAGAATTATTGATGAGCCATTTGATGTAAAAACTGCTATTGTTAAGTCTACCAGAATTTCTGATATGATAAAAGAATTTGTGATGCCCTTAGGCGGATTTGATGTAGTACTAGGGATGGATTGGTTAGCAACCTATGAGGCGAATATTGTATGTCGCAAGAAGATGACTCGATTAATTGTGCTCGATAGACATTCGGTGATGATCTACGATAATCGAGTTATTACGGTTCCAAAAGTGATTTCGATGGTGGTGGCAGAAAAGTGTATGAAACGTGGATGTCACGCTACCTGGCTTACGTGAAGGATGTGGATGCGTCAGAACCACAATTGTCCGACGTACCGGTAATGTGCGATTTTCCGGACGTGTTTCCGGAAGACCTATCTGGTGTGCCACCTGACCGCGAGATCGAGTTCCAGATTGACCTGATACCTGGTGCACAACCTGTTTCTAAAGCACCGTATCGTCTAGCTTCGCCTGAAATGAAGGAACTGATGGTTCAGTTACAAGAACTATTAGATAAGGGATTAATTTGACCGAGTATCTCTCCATAGGGTGCTCCGGTATTATTTGTAAAGAAGAAGGACGGTAGTATGCGGATATGCACCGACTACCGTGAATTAAAGAAGTTAACGGTGAAGAACCGATATCCTCATCCTAGGATTAACGACTTGTTTGATCAGCTTCAAAGTGTCAGTTGATTCTTATGGATAGATCTCCGATCTAGCTACCATCAATTGAAGTTGAATGAGCAAGATATTCCTAAGACAACTTTTTGCACGCGTTATGGACGCTAAGAATTTCTTGTCATGTCCTTCGGTTTAACCAACGCGCCAACTGCCTTTATGGACTTGATGAATCGGGTGTGTCGGATGATGTTGGATACATCAGTGATTGTGTTAATCGATGATATCTTGATTTATTCAAAGAGCGAAGAAGAGCATGCGGTCACATTCGCGAGGTATTGGAGACACTTAGGAGAGAGAAGCTATATGATAAGTTCTCTAAATGTGCGTACAGGCTGCGAGGTTCGATTTTTGGGTCATGTTGTTAATCCTGAAGGGATCATGGTGGACCCAACAAAGGTTGAAGCGGTGATGCAATGGAAATCTCCAAAGACGCCATCTGAGATCCGTAGTTTCTTAGGTTTGTTGGGTTATTATAAGAGATTCATCCATGACTTCTCCAAGATAGCTTATCCGTTGACTAAGTTGACCCGTAAGGATGTGAAGTTCGTAGGGGGTCAAGCGTAAGAGAATGCTTTCGAGGAGTTGAAGACGAGATTGACTCAAGCTCCCATCTTGACGTTACCCGAAGGAAATGAGGACTTGGTGGTCTATTCGGATGCTTCCTATTCAGGATTGGGTTGCATGTTGATGAAACGAGGGAAAGTTATAGCCTACGCGTCCTGACAGTTGAAACTTCACGAGGCTAACTACCTAACCAACGATTTGGAGTTAGCGGCTGTGGTCTTCGCGTTGAAGATTTGGCGGCACTACTTATACGGGACGAAGTGCACCATCTTCATGGAGCATAAGAGCTTAAAGTATTTCTTTGACCAAAATGATCTCAACATGAGGCAGATGAGGTGGTTAGAGCTTATCAAGGATTATGACTGTGAGATCCATTTTCATACGGGTAAGGCCAACGTTGTAGCCGATGCCCTTAGTGTAAAGAAGAGACCCGAGCCGATTAGGGTGAAAGCTTATTAGTTGGTTATGACCGCTGACGTGATAACACAGGTGAAAGAATTTCAAAATGAGGTGTTGAAAGAAAATCGTCTTAACCCTAAAAGGATGAGAGGTCTGGTCTCGGAATTGGAAGAAAATACCCACAGAGTTAGAACCCGCTTCGGGCGGATGTGGATCCGTCATTACGGGGACCTACATGAGCGGATTATGGATGAGGCTCATAAGACTAGATACTCCATTCATCCGGACGCTACTAAGATGTATCAAGACATGAAGAAAGATAATTGGTGGCCGGGAATGAAGCGCTATGTAGTAGAGTATGTGAGTAAGTACCTCACTTGTTTGCAATTGAAGGCAGAGCGTTATACGGGAAAATCCAACTATTAGATATACCCGAGTGGAAGTGAGAGCACATCACCGTGGACTTCATTACGAAATTACCCCGCACGACGAGGGGGTATGATACCATTTGAGTGATAATATACCGTTTGACAAAGAGTGCTCAATTCCTACCGATTTGCGAGACGTATTAATCTGAGAGACTGGCGGATATGTTTATCAAGGAGATTGTAACTCGTCATGGTGTGCCGGTGTCTATCGTGTCGGACCATGACACTCGGTTTACATCTAAGTTTGGGAAAAGATTTCATGATGCGATGGGGACGAGGCTACACATTAGCACGACTTACCATCCTCAAACAGATGGTCAGTCTGAGAGGATGATTCAGACGCTCGAGGATATGCTTCGAGCATGCGTGATCGACTTTGGAGGAAGTTGGGATAATCACTTACCGTTAGCAGAATTCTCATACAACAACAGTTATTATACCAGCAATGGCATGTCACCGTACGACATGCTATACGGTAGAAGGTGTAGGGCGCCCATATGTTGGGGAGACGTTGGGCAGAAAGAGTTGGAAAGTATCGAGGTGATCGAGGCTACGACAAAAAAGTTAGAAAAGATTAAAGCTTTTATGAAGGCAGCCAATGATAGACAGAAGTCGTATGCCGATAAAAGGCTTAGACCGATCGAGTTCAACGTGGGTGATAGAGTCATGTTGAAGGTCTTGCCTTGGAGGAGGATCATCTGGTTCCGGAAGATGGGAAAGCTGAGCCTTAGGTACATAGGGCCTTTCCGAATCATCGCACGAGTAGGAGAGGTGACCTATCGATTAGAACTGCCTGATGAGTTAATTGGAATTTATCCGACATTCGATGTATCTCATCTGAGAAAGTGTTTAGCCGATTAAGACATGATTGTACCGCTGGAGGATATCGAGGTGGATAAACAGCTCAATTACGTAGAGCAACCAGTGGCAATCATCGACTAGAAGAAGAAGAGATTGAGAAATAAGGTGGTCCCACTGGTGCGAGTGCAGTGGAAACACCGAAAAGGTTCTGAGTCTACGTGGAATACTGAAGAAGAGATAAGACAACATTACCCACAGTTATTCGAAGAATGACAGATTTTGGGGACGAAACCTCTTTAAGGGGGTTAGACTTGTAACGCCCGAAACTTTGGGACAAAATAAAAAGAAAAGAAAAGCAATGAGAAAGGAAAAGAAAATATCTTGAAAGAAAGGAAAATGAGCAAAAGTGGAAGGGAGCTTTGTGTAAAAAGTACAAACATCAATTATTTTATTATATTATGGGTATGGCCGCACATTACACGCTTTCACTTCTACTTTTCGACTGAAAGAAGAAAGAAGAAAGAAGAAGAAAAAAGTTTTCTCTGGGGTTTTTCAAGTAGAAGAAGTTGTTTTGATCTTGGTAAGTATTTTTTTGGATAACTGGCTCGGTTTTGTGGGGTTTTCAATCTTAGAACCGATTTTTAAATGTTCTATGTGTTTAGTTGTTTATTTTGGTGTGTTTTAGACGTTTGAACTCTTGGTAGCTTTAATTTTAGTGAAGGTTTGCTTGAAGACTACTTTAGGTGAGTTATAGACCCTGGTTTTATGTCTTAAGTTCTTTAGGGCTAAAAATGCATATTTAAAACATTTTACAACTGTTGTATATGTATCCGCATGTATTTGTGTATGTATGATAGTGTTTTATGGTTATATATGTGTTGAAAATGCTTACAATGATAGGTATAGTTCTGGACAGGTTAGAGTGTTGATTGGGTATGAAAATAAGTCTGAAAAATACATAACAGGCAGTCATGCGCCCAAACAGGGCCCATGCGCCTGAAAACTTAACTTAGAAACGCCAAGGTACAGGTCATGTGCCCAAACTGGGCCCATGCGCCTAGAAATTTGCCTTAGAAAATCTTAAGTGGGGTTCATGCGCCCCTATATTGCCAATACGCACAACTTTTTCCTTATGCGCCTTAGTGTAGGTCCATGCGCTTGAACAGTTCATGTGCCTAAGAGTTGGGCTGAAAAACACCTATGCCCGTATAGTGTTGATACGCCTAAGCAGGGCTCATGCCTCTGAATAGTTTCCATGCGCCTAAAACACTTAGAATTTTTCTGAAATTTTGGAATAAATAGAAATTTTAGGGTTTGACCCTGGAACGATGTGATGATTATATATGCTTATTTTATGGATATTCATGATCTAATTTGTGTTCCATATAGTATTTTATTATGTGATTTTACGTGGTGTGTTTATGCTCGTATACGTAAACTATTATCATAATAGAAGTGAAAGATTAATGACAATGAAAGTGGAACATAAAGAATGAACGAATGAAAAGTCTTGCAAGCAAAATGAAAGGAAGTTCACAACTCATTAAGAGTTTATAGGTCAACTGTGTAATATAGCATGCGATTTTGGCTAACCATTGATGGTTCACACACAGGGGGGATCAGTATTGGTGATTTATCCATAGTACGAAACAGGATCCTTGTTACTTTACTCCGAGAATGAGGTGGCTTCGTGCCCAACGATGGGAGTAAAGTTATGACACGATCTAGAAATAGTGAAAGATAAATGAAAAAGTACGAAACGAACGAATACATACGATGATGAAAGATAATCAAGAATATACCTTGATGTATGTACGATGTATGCTCACGTGCGAAAGTAAAGGGGGTATTTTTAAAGAAAATAATACTTTTATATATCTATAAAAGGTATTTTAAATGTTTTAAAACTAGAACCCACTCAGTAACGCTGATTTTTATGCATTTCCAGTTGACAGGTAAATGATGCTGAGGGTGCACGTGGGTGAAGATACTCGGCAGGGCAAGACTGGCAAACCGTTCATGCTTAATGATTTTGTTGTATTGTAATGCAACTAATTTTTTATTTTGTAACCCTAACTTACAACGATGTACTATTTTGCAACATTAATTATATGCATGAATGGTTTTTGATTAACTTAATTCCGCTGCAATGTTTTCTGAAATATGTATTGTTTATATAATAATGCTGTGATTGTCTAACTGTGAGGTCTCCGGAAACAGGGCCTTACACCTAGTTTAGTAATAATCCCATTTAAACAAACTATTTAGGTATCCGGTTAAACATATGATAGAGGTTTATTCAACCAAGAATTTACTTTTTTCCAATCTATCTGATACAAGCTATTATCACAATTCACTGCAGGTCTAGGGTTGGGACGGGCCGGTCCCCTTCGGTTTAGTCTGGTTAAGGTTGTTACTCATCCCTTACACCAATTGACAACTTGATCTTCGACTAGCGAGCTTCTTCATCATAATGTTATTTCCTGTGTTTTTGCAATAGGGCTTCCTTAATCTTGGTTAGAGATTGATTAACACTAACTCGGTCATCAAATTAATTGCTACCCTTGGATCCTTACCTTGATTTATTTTCTTAGTGCTCATACAATTATTCCCTATAATCTTCCTCTCTGTATATCTTGATTAACTCAAATTCAATCTTCAGACTAGTTGCCACCCTTGGATCTTGATCTTCATAGTTATTCTATTGTGTCTGTTTTTTTTCTTGATTACTACGGTAGTTGTTTTCTCCTTTGAGCTCGAGTTCAAACTTTAAGTTAAGTGATTTTGAACAAGAATGTATGAAATGTACGTGAAAATGAAGGATCAAGAGGATGAGTTGAAATACAATCTGGTTTATGGTTACTATATTTATTTATGATTGTAGTTGTGGCCTGTTGTGTTAGCATGTGATGTTGTTCGTGATGTTGTAACATCCGTTGTTGTATTTGTGCTAAACGATCCTATCAGTTAGTTTATGTGGGGTTAAAAGATTAATTGCTAAAATTTGTATCGAGTTGGGGGTTACACCGTAGCTGACTAATACGCCAGGTATAAGTATTGCTAAAGGCAAGAACCGAGTGTCGGACTCAAGAAATGGTAGAAATCTCTGATGCTTAAATATTACTTAGCGTTATAAGGTTTTTCTAGTGAGTTATAACTAGTTATTGTAATCATTAAAAAGGTATTTACTTGGCCTAAACTCTTTTTGATCAACTACTTTGCTCTATAGCACAATGGTAACATTAAGATTTTTTGAAGACCGCCTAGGGGTAACTGGTTAGGAATAGTTTACCGGCATAAAATGAGATATTGATGTCAAAAGAAATTCATTTCGGCTATGTGGTGGCAAAGAAATTACAGTTAAATCATGATTATAATGAATTAAGAAATCACGGTATGATTAGACTCCTTGAGTAGTCATCTAACCCTACAACATTCATTACACAAAGGATGATATCCATCTTCTATATAAAAGTTCTTCAAGAACTCTCTCTAAGACAACCTTTCAAAACCATGATATCTATTTCTAATTATAGGTTGAAAGGATGTGAGAAGAAACACAACACATACTTTTTAGTAACTACACAACAAATGTAGTGTGAGTTTTGTGGCGGGACTTTTTTCTTTGAGTTTACGCAGATTGCGTTTTGCATCAAAGACGCATAACATAGTATCTCAACCATCTATTGAATGGGTTGCATGAAATCTAGTATAGGAAAGAAAACACTTAAAGTATAAGCCAACTTTATTATAGCTTAAAAATATAACTTAAGAAAAACTTAGCATGATAGATTGTAGACATGCTTTATATATGTTCATTGACTTCTGCATGTTTTGTGTGTCTTCTTTCTATCCTTTAAGACCAACAAAAAGTTTAAAAGAAAAACTTAAGTAATGCATCTTTTCGTTAACATCATGAAAAAGTTAGTAATTTCTCCTTCTTTGTGACAATTTTCCAGCACATCCGACAAAATTAAGCTTGGTTCTTTTCTCATTACCCTAGTGGCCATCTCTCCTTCTTTTGAATTTTGGCCTATCACTAACTCAATTAGCTAAAGGAGACTAAACATTCTGAAACTTAGTTGGTGGCCATTCAGATAAAAGGGTTTTTTATGAGTCGAGCCAAACCAAGCGAACCTTTGCTCAGTTTTGGCTTGCTTACAAACTAAACTGAGCCGGTAGGTTCGTTTACAACCGAGCAAAATATCGAACGAGCATTTTTAGATATTTGATTTTTCCGAGCGAGTGACGAACGATCTTGACAACCCTTGATTCTAATAGCCCTACGGTCTAGTTTGCCACCCGGCTTAATTTTACACTGAGAGACTAGAAATACGTTGAAGCTGTTCGATCCGTGGAAACGGCCTCCCCACAAAAATGTGGGGGAAAGACCGCGTACATCTTCCCTTAAATGGGACGGACCCTCCCTGGACCCTGCGAACGCGGGAGCTCTTTGCAGCACCAGGTACGCCCTTTTAGACTAGAAATACGTTGGGTCTACAGCTTTTATGTCTTAAAAAGTAGTCATGTTTCATAGCATAATCATTTTCGAATAAAAAACCGAGTCAAAGATTATGATTAGCGACTTAGGGTTTTATTTTTAGATTAAGTGTTAACTTCTTTTTATGATTGGTCTAGTATGTATGAATAAAAATTGTATATTTGTATATAGTGTGCTAAACATGTTAGAGTGGTGCATAAAACTATAAATATAATTGTATATTTGTGTGTATATGTATAGCTAAATATGTAAACTAAGTAAAAAAAATTCGAACCGAAGCGAGATGAGCGGACCTTTGCTCATGATTGACTCGTTTACAAATCAAAGCGAGGCAATATGTTCAAATACAACTGAGCCGTAAATCGAACGAACCCTTTCCAAATGCATTTCGGGCGATCTCCAAACGATTTCAACACCCCTAGTGAGATATGCCATTATAGAGTATATGAAGTGGTTATATTCATTGTTGTTGAGACCGGATCGGACTGGCCGGTCCGACCGGTTCGACCGCGAATCGGGGGCTGGTCCGGTCCGGTCAGGGGTAGTTCGTTTTTGATCATTTGATCCGGCCGGTCCGAACCGAACCGGCGGTTGGACCAGCGAACCGGGCCGATTCCGACCGGTTTTCAGTATTTTTTTTGATTTTAGTGGGTAAAAACGGGGTGTTAAACCATAAATTAGTACTTCGGATATACAAATATAGTTAAGTTTT
>BJCO01363105.1:0-12591 GCA_018326465.1 Flaveria floridana
TTACATTATGTGTTCTTCTGAGATCTTTGGTTTGGTTGATTGATTTACGGCTATGATGATATGTATAAACCGATGTCAGGTTCTTTGGCGTGGCAACCATTTTCGGTGTGCAGCCGGCACCGATCGTGTGTTCTGAGCCGTATTGACAATTGCTTTGCTATTGGCTTTAATAGTTTAACAATTGTCTTTTGGCTATAACAGCAAAAACATATGTCTGAGTCACAGTTTTGACGTTTCCATAAGACGCACAACGTGCGTCGGGGTTTACAACTAGTTGGTTGAATAGAAGCATGATAATTGGGGTAAAGAAAGGTAGGGCAAATGAAGCCTTGGATTGGTGACCACGCATATGCAAGTAGGCAAATCTTTGGCTTGGTTGCCAAGGTCCGGTGTTCCTATATTTACGCTCACCGCCCCGTTTCTCCCTTCTTCATCCGTACCGGCACCGCCTTAGGTTGAACAGATTTCTCTTCTTCCTCTTCCTTCCTTTGTTTCATCAGATCCTTAGATTACATTAGATTTGTGATTTTCTCATCATTCGTTCGACATTTCTTCTTTAAAGCCGCCTCCGACCTCCGATCAGGTGAACTTTTTCATCATTTTCGATCGTTTCTGAAGCTAGGGTTTTCAATTTCGATCAATTAAGACTGCTATTTTTTCTTTCTATTTTGTGTTGTTTGTGATTCGTCTCTTTACGCCTCATCTAGGATGGCATAATTAGGGTTGCTTTTGATGATTGTAAATCGTGATCCTGTAGGTGGATATGAGCTCTCACGTTCGAAATGATAGAAGAGATAACAGGTCCAGGTTCCCTCGTCGTCAAGAATGGATCCCCAGAGCCACCATCACCACCACTGCTAACCCCCCCTCAACAGATGCTTCAAGCTCCGATGGACATGGTGTTACAAGATCAGGACCCCCCCACTCGCATAATAACAATGGTATTAATATTGCAAATGTTGGGCCACAGAGGAGGCAGCATAGTCAACCACCACCTCGGGGGGCTGTTAATCAGAGTAGGGATAGGAGAAAGGAGGCCCCTCGGGCTACGAAAGGCGCCACAACAGGTGGTTTACCTCAGCTTGTTCAAGAAATTCAAGACAAGCTTTTGAAGGGGACAATTGAGTGCATGATATGTTATGATATGGTGAAGAGGTCTGCCTCAATTTGGTCTTGTTCGAGCTGCTTCTCAATCTTTCATTTGCATTGTATCAAGAAATGGGCTAGAGCACCTACTTCTATCGACTTGTCGGCTGAGAAGAATCAAGGGTTCAACTGGCGGTGCCCAGGCTGTCAATCGGTGCAGCTAATGTCCTCTAAGGATATTCGTTATGTTTGTTTTTGCGGAAAGAGGCAGGACCCCCCTTCAGATCCATACCTCACACCACATTCTTGTGGAGAACCTTGTGGAAGGCCACTTGAGAAGGAGACTCCTGGTTCTGGTTCAGGTTCTGGTTCTAGTTGGGATGTAACTAGAGAGAGAGATGATCTTTGTCCACATCGTTGTGTTCTTCAATGCCATCCTGGACCTTGCCCGCCTTGTAAGGCTTTTGCTCCCCCGAGAATATGTCCATGTGGGAAGGAAGTCATCACTACAAGATGCTCTGATCAGAAATCTCTTCTTACTTGTGGCCAGCGTTGTGGTAAACCTCTGAATTGTCTACGCCATCATTGTGACAAGACGTGCCATGTAGGTCCTTGTGATTCTTGTGAGCTCCTTATTGATGCCTCCTGTTTCTGCAAGAAAAAGACGGAGATAGTTGTTTGTGGTGAGATGACTGTGAAGGGACAAGTAAATGTAGAAGAAGATGGTATCTTTTCATGTAGCTTGCCTTGTGGAAAGCCTTTTGCTTGTGGAAACCATTTCTGCAAAGAAACATGTCATCCTGGTGTTTGTGGGGACTGTGATCTCTTGCCTGGAAGGATTACATCATGCTATTGTGGTAAATCGTCTTTACAGGAGGAACGGCATAGTTGTTTGGATCCAATACCCACCTGCTCACAGATATGTGAGAAAACCCTCCCGTGTGGGTTACATGGTTGTAAACAGACATGCCATCCAGGGTCCTGTGCACCATGTCAAGTGATGGTCACTCAAAAATGTCGATGTGGTTCAACATCTCGCATTGTGGAATGTTTCAACACCACCATGGGAATAGACACATTCACGTGTGACAAACCTTGTGGGCGCAAGAAGAGCTGTGGCAGACACCGTTGTAGTGACAAGTGCTGCCCTCTTTCAAATTCAAACAATACTGCCACCCAAGACTTAGACCCACACTTGTGCTCTAAACCTTGTGAGAAGAGGTTAAGGTGTGGGCAGCATGACTGTGGATTATTGTGTCACAGTGGACACTGCCCTCCTTGCCCAGAGAGAATTTTCACCGACCTGACTTGTGCTTGTGGTAGATCTTCGATTCCACCACCACTACCTTGTGGTACGCCCCCTCCTTCTTGTCAATACCCATGCTCGGTTCCTCAACCATGTGGTCACGTGTCGTCTCACAGCTGTCACTTTGGGGACTGTCCACCTTGTTCGGTTCCTATACCAAAGGAATGCATCGGGGGACATGTTGTTCTCAGAAACATACCATGTGGTTCAAAGGATATCAGATGTAACAAACTCTGTGGAAAAACAAGGCAGTGTGGAATGCATGCATGTTTAAGGACTTGCCATCCGGCTCCATGTGATTCCAAGACCAGTGGTGGGTCGTCCACTTCTGTTAAAGCTTCATGTGGTCAGACGTGTGGTGCACCTCGAAGAGACTGTAGGCACACATGTACTTCTCTTTGTCACCCTTATGGCCCATGTCCAGATGTAAGGTGCGAGTTCCCTGTCACAATAACATGTGGTTGTGGTAGATTAACAGCAACTGTTCCTTGTGATGCTGGGGGCAACAATAGTGGTTACAGTGCTGACTCTGTTCTCGAAACATCTGCGATTCAGAAATTGCCAGTGCCACTTCAACCAGTTGAAACAAACGGCAAGAAGATCCCACTTGGACAGAGGAAGCTCATGTGTGATGATGAGTGCGTAAAAATGGAACGGAAAAAGGTTCTTGCAGATGCTTTTGGTGTGACTAGTTTGAATTTAGAGGCACTTCATTTTGGTGAGAATCCTGCAGCTGTTGATGTGCTAGGGGACTTGTACAGACGTGATTCAAAGTGGGTTTTGGCTGTGGAAGAGAGATGCAAGATGTTGGTTATGGGTGGTGGTGGTAGGGGTAGAGGTGGTGTCAAGGTTCATGTGTTTTGTCCAATGTTGAAAGAGAAGAGAGATGCAGTGAGGCTAATTGCTGAGAGATGGAAACTGTCGATAAGTGCTGCTGGTTGGGAGCCAAAACGGTTTATTGTTGTTCATGTTACACCAAAATCTAAGGCACCTAGTCGGGTCATTGGTGCTAAAGGGTTACATCCACATCCACCAAGTTTTGATCCGTTGGTAGACATGGATCCGAGGCTAGTTGTGGCTCTGTTTGATCTTCCAAGTGATGCAGACGTAAGTGCGTTGGTGTTGAGGTTTGGTGGGGAATGTGAACTTGTGTGGTTGAATGATAAAAACGCATTGGCTGTGTTCAGTGATCCGGCTAGAGCTGCAACTGCAATGAGGCGGTTGGATCATGGGTCTGTTTATTATGGAGCCACTGTAGTAAATAGTGGTACAACATCATCATCAACAACTGCATCATCTGGAGGAGGTAATGCTTGGGGGAGCGGTGCATCCTCGGCGCAAGGTGCCGCAGCAGCAGCTAATCCATGGAAGAAAGCTGTTGTGCAGGAGAGTTCATGGAGTGGTGTTGCAGAAGTTAACCACCCTGAAACATCAACACCGTCACTATTGAAGGTAAATGATGATCCAGCAATCACTACTGCATCAGCAAATAGATGGAGCATCCTGGAGTCGGACACTACAAGTTTGATTAGCCAGGAATCCAGTTCAAATAATGCTACTGTTGTATCCAAGCAGGAGGATGTCGTGGAGGACTGGGAAAAGGCGTATGACTAAATTCATTGTTAGGGACAAATCACTATCCATCATCTGGCGGTCAGTCGGGCCTAGTTTTTAAACCCGTATGCAAAAGATATGGTTGTTTACTGTGATTTTGCTTAATCACTTTATCTTGGCTTAGTTGTTTTTACACTTTTATTTCTTTTATTGTATGTGGTGTTCTATCTAAATGCTTAAAGTAGACATATAGAACACCTGCTGGGATGTGATAATCTGGGATCATATTGTTTTTTGGGCAACAGTGATAGTGTGATCTATGGGTGATGCTGGTTCCTGGTTGGTACAAAACCCGCTTCAGCTCTGGTTATATTGAGCTATTTTGAATATATTATTTTGCATGGTTTTTCTACTTTTTACAGTTTCATCTAACATGTTGTACATAACTGGCGGATTAGGTCTTTCAAGTTTAAAACATGAAAAATTATATCACATTGTTTGCTTAATTGTTACTCTTTTGGTGCTTGAAGTGGATAGACATCTTTTGTAAGCTTGGTTTAAAAAAGCGCAAGGCGAGGCGAAGCGCTTTGGTACCAAAATCTGAGGCGCTACGCCTCAAGCGCGAGGCTAGGGCTTCATGTATGTGAGGCGATAAAATTAAAAATAATAATAAAAAATTATTATGCATGACACATTTCACTTCATAATCATAAACACAACATAAACACGAAACATACTTAGAATTTAAAGTTTAGAACATAATTAAACATCTTAAAAACATAAATAAGTGTCTCAAATCAATCATTTATCAAGAAGCCACCCCTCATCTCCTTCAAGATCAACGACACTTAATCCGATAGGCTGGAGAAGAATCGAAGGACTGGAGAAAACCCAAAGAACTCAGGAACCGAAGCTGCTGTAGTGCTGTGTGAATGGCGATGAGGGCATGGGGTTGTAATTTAGGGTTTTAATTTTGAAATACTCTGACTTTGTTTTAATGGGTTGGGCTGCAATAGAATTAAAGTAGATGGGCCAGAAGTTAATATTAATAAAAAAGTCCAATATTTAATCCACTTCAGACCAGGTTTGATTATGCCCAAACACATGAAGCACTGCCTCAAGGCGCCTCATGCCTCACTCCTAAAGCGCTGCTTCAGAGCACTTCTTGTTCAGACAGCGCCTCGGTGAAACGAAGCGCTTGGCAAAACGCCACTAGCGCTTCACGCTTTAAGCAGCGTCTCATAACGCTTTTTTAAACCAAGTTTGTAAGAAAAAAAATAGATTAATTACTTCAATTGTCTATTAAAAGTCCAATTCACGGTGGTCATGGGAAATATGAGTTCCTTTTGGTTACTAAGTAGCAAACTTTTGGTCCATGAGTTGGCAAGGGGCTTTTTGTTTCAGCTTTTTAATGGTTCAGATTCTTGAATGGTTTAACATTTAATAGTTTTGATTGTTTGTTTCGCGAGCAAATGTTTGAATGGTTCAGACATTTGTCTCTGAATAGTTAAGCATTATAATACTAATGTTAAATGGTTAAAACCATTTATCTGAATTGGTTAAATATTTGTTTTTGAATAGTTAAGAGATAAGAGATATACTAGCTCTTAATGGTTCGGATCTATTAATGGTTCAACATTTAATAGTTTTGATTTTTTATTGGTTTAGTACTTAATCATTCAGAAATTGTCATACAACCCCTAAGACAGATGGTGTAAAATATCTTTGTAAAATTCGTGTTAAATAAGCAATTTGTTTTTTTAGGAAAAAAAAGCAAAAGGAAATAAGAAAGACTAAATGCCTAACAAACCCTTTCCCGTTTCAAGATGATGCCAGCTAACTCCATTAAGCCATCATGATCACACATGGGTTTATTTACATATTTTCTAAAACCTATTTAGCATTTTATTATGTTCTATAACAACGAGCTAGATCGATAAGCATATTAAATGATAGGAAGACATTCTTACTAGACTCGAGGAATAAGATTGTAAGAATACTTATTAGACATGCACAAAATTTGATCTAGTAGACGTGTTATTCATGTAGGGCAAAAATTCAATATATTTAAGGAGAGTCGAAATGAATCGATCAAAATTGCCTAATTACAATCTACGAATTGAAGGCAACACATCATGGATCTTTCAATTTAAAGAAGACTGTATAAAAGATTAAGTCATGCAGTTATCATATAATATTGCATTACATTGATTGAAAGAAACATTATATATTGACAATAGCCAGTATACACGTTGCATTTTTTTTTTCCATTGACTAAGTTTTTTCGTTGGACTTTTTAGTAAGGTTTTTAGTGAGACAACATTTTGATCCAGTAAAATCAAATTATTCTATAGGTCTGGAAGTGTTGATTTAACATCATCTTGAAGTATGATATTAATAGTGTATAATGAACGGTAATATGTATGAGAGAAAATGTTTTGACATAATGACATACATTATTACCAACATTACTCCACACTAAAAACCGTCATCATTCTTACTTCTGATTTTACATTGTGGATATGTAAATGATGTTAGAGATTGTTGAAAAATGAGATAATTTCTTCTCTATTTTTATCTTATTTCCTTTAAATAATTATGTTTGAAATTTATATAAGCTACAATAAAAATCTTTATGACCATGTATGTACATTTGGTCATGTTCCTCTCTAATTTTCAACGAATCCAAATGGCAGTCATCATCGTAATATTTGTCATTTACAATGAAATTCGAAAAGGATAGAATAGAAGTTCAAGAGTGTGAATTAGATGGATAATTGAATATATGGGGATACTGAATGGTATTTATATAGGTTTTTTTGTAATTGCTTATTAATTATATTAAAATAGGGGTTTGTTACCACGCGCTTCGCGGCAAGGAAAAGACAGTTTGAATACATGAATTTGTTAATAAAAATTATCAATTTGACATTAAGAAAATATTAAATATCAATAGTTATTGAAAGAAAAGTAAACTGAATTAAAAGTAGAATAAATAATCAAAGTAAAACCAAGAACAAGTGTGGCGCATCAGTGTTTTATATATTAAAGTAAAAGATAAAAACTAAATATTTTTTTACAAACAGTAAACTAATTAATTAAAAAAAGATATTAACATTATGACTTTGTTAATAAAATCTATCAATTTGACATTCAAGAAATTATTAAATATCAACGGTTATCGAAAGAAAAGTAAACTGAATTAAAAGTACAATAAATAACAAGAGTAAAAACATATTATATTTCGCACTATTTGATTTTAAATAAATTTATATTGAAAAATAGAAAGAACAAATATGGCACATCCATACTTATATTTTAAAATATTAAAAGATAAAAACGGAATATATCTTTTAGAAATATTAAAATAATTTAATTAAAAGAATTAAAGAAATTGATTAGGGAATCCATTATATTTAATTGTAACTAATCCATTTTAATACTGTAATAATTTGTAGATAATAATTCTACATTTTAAATATGTATTTAGTAGCAATGATGAGGTGTTTAATCTTTGTCTTACGTGCATTAAATAGAATATTGATTAATATATAAAAAAGCAAACCCTTGTGCTCTGAATGAAAAAACCCTTTATGTTTTACGAATAAATTGAAATTAGAATAAAATCTTGTTAAAATTGAAAATGTATTTGGTTGGTTAATTTTAAGTGGGATTGAAATGTTAATTTTCAATAATTCATTGAATTGTTGAATATTTTATGAGTAAGTAGAAGGAATATGAATTCCAATAAATATGAGAAAATTCTTCAATTTCAATTTTAACTGTTAACCAACCAAACATGATTTTGAATGAAAAATTTTTAAATTCCTCCAATTACTAAGAATTCTGAACCAAACCGGATCTTCGAATTTCTTTTAGCTAAAATTTTCTTTCTATGTATAGTATAATACTAAAAACTATTACTTGTTTAGAAGATGCAAAAATGATACGAATACCGAATCATACACTAAAGTTTTAGATATCCCATCAGGTGTAGTAAGAACATCATATTCTATTCCAACATTGTTTTTAATTCTCATGAAGCTAATTTTATGTGAGCACCATTGAACATTGTTCCTTGTTAGTAAATATATGAGTTTAATATTTATGAGGGAAAAAAAAATAAAACTTTTAGTTTAAGTGCAGGAAGTTAGGGTGTGAGATTTATACAACGGTGTGAGATTTATACAACGGTGTGAGATTTATACAAGGGTGTTGGGTCTGAAAAGATAGTCTATATTATCAACACAGTCAAAGTCAACCAAAGTCAACGTCACGATCAAAGTCATCGGAAAAGTCAAACAGACTTGTTCGAGACGAAGAACCGAGATGAGACGTTAAAGATATATTTCACTATAAGTTTTATTGTTAATAAATATATTTTATGTCAACAAAATATATTTACTATTGTTTTAGTCATTTTTATGTTGTATTTATATTTTCCCTAATCAGTTCAAGTATAGGGGTTTAATGTGTCATTAGTGAATATTATATTCACTATAAATAGTTAAGTTGTTATTAGGGTGGCAATCAATTTAGATCAAATAAGGGTTTATTGAGTGTTCATGAGGTGTTCATCATTGTTTATTCATATTTTATAGTGTTTGATCTATATTGTTCATAAATGTCATTGATATTTGTGTTCTCAATGGGATTTGTTTGTTTTTATTAATTAATTGCACTGTTATCTCGATTAAGAAGACCAACAATATGGTATCAGAGCCATTGTGCTCTTGATTATTCGAGTTTTGTTTGGTTTCAAGTTCAAGTCACTGTTCCATTCATTTTCGACCTGATCTGAGTGTTTTGGATATGGAAATTGATTGAGGATTGCTCGATTTTAGTGTGGGAAGCTAATAGAATCATTAGATCTCAAATCCATCAAGATTTGGATGAGTTTGAGTTGATTTCGTACTTAAAAAGGCTGTCCAGATACGTTGGGCGAATTTACAGCTCTTCCAGCGTAATTACATCTTCAATCAGCGAAATAGTTTCGCCTGACGAAACTAAGGTTCCTTTAGCGAAACTAAGGTTCCTTTAGCGAAACTAAGTAGTTCTTGGTTTTTGGATATGGTTCCTTCGTACTAGCGAAAGTACATACATTAAACGAAAGTTGCTTAGAAACCATTTAGTTGACATTAAAAGTATTTTTCCCGGGGAAGAATTTTTCAACAATTTTTGGGAAAATACGTTTGGGTATTAAAGTGAATTTAATATTTTAAATGAAAATGTTGTTTTCTGATGATCTCGAATCTGACAACAATGGCACAAAGTCGGTTTGATTGTTTTGCAGGCATAAAAAATGAAAAGTTATCAGATTTTATTGATCAATTTATATCTGAGGCAAATTGTAAGACACCGTTCCCGAGTATCTCACAGTTGGATAATCATCGTGTTATTACATATATAATACATAATTCATAAAATGTGCAGCGGAAGTAAGTTATAAAAACCATTCATTTCATTTGATAATTACTGTTGTTATGCAATACAACATTGTTAAGTTACAAAAGAAAGCATCCGTTAATTGCATTAGAAAACAACAATAATAACATACGTAAATGAATGTCAGTCTTGTCCTGCCAAGTAGCCTCTCCATGTGCCATCCTCAGCACATTACATGCCAACTAAAAATGCATAAAAGTCAGTGTTGCTGAGTGAGTACTAGTTTTTTTTAAAGTGTTAAAATACTTTATACAGTTTATATATAAAAAATACTCTTTTCATAAAAATACTTTCTTTACTTTCGTACATGAGCATTCATCGTACATACAACAAGGCATAACCTTAATCTTCATTCATTATCTCACATATTCGTTCGTTTCATACTTTATCATTATCTTTCGTAATCATTCGTTTTGTACTTTATCATTATCTTTCACTGTTTCTAGATCCTATCAAGCTTCCCTCCTCATCTGCCCCGAAGCCACCATTCCAGGCACAAAGCCTGATTACTATCTGGCACAAAGCCCGTGGCCCGAAGCCACCATTCTGGGCACAAAGCCTCATTACTATCTGGCACAAAGCCCGTGGCTCGAAGCCACCATTCTGGGCACAAAGCCTCATTACTATCTGGCATAAAGCTTGTGGCCCGAAGCCACCATTCTAGGCACAAAGCCTCATTATTTCCATGGTCGAGTGACAAGGATCCTGTTTCGTACTATGGATCAGTCACCAAGACTTATCCCCCTGTGTGTGAACCCTCATGGGTTAGCCAAAATCACGCGCTAAAATACACACAGTTGAGCTAATGACAACATGGTCGTGCACCTCCTTTCTATTTGCTTGCAAACCATTCTTTCTTTCATTACATTCCACTTTTTATCTTTGTTATCTTTCATTTGGTTACGTTATACCTTACGTTCATTCATACATTCATCATACTATATAAAGCCATAACATAATACTTAATATATATTATAATATAATATATACGTTTTGAGAACCATCAAAGATAACACATCATATACATATGCATATCATACATTCATAATATCATTCTACATACTCTAACCATAAACCATCACATATTCATGCTTAAAATAGGCCAATATAGTCAATGAGTCAAAGTAGGGTCAAACTCTAAAATCTCAAATGTTGGACCAAAAGAACCAATGAGCCAGATCAGAAAAACCTTTAAGTCCCACAGACATCATAACAACTGAAGAAGACTATATCATCTGAAGACAAAGTCTGAAGCCAAGTACTGAAGACAAAGTCTAAAGCCAAGTACTGAAGACAAAGTCTGAAGACAAGTACTGAAGACAAAGTCTGAAGACAAGTGCTGAGGACAAAGTCTGAAGACAAGTACTGAAGACAAAGTCTGAAGATAAATGCTGAAGACAAAGTCTGAAGACATCAGTTGAAGACAAAGTCTGAAGACCAAGTCTTCAGAGGTTATCATAACAGCTGAAGTAGTACTCTTCAGTAGTTGTGATGGTTTTACTTTTCAGTAGTTGTATTTATCAGTTTCAGTAGTTTGTAATCAGTAGTTTATAATCAGTAGTTCAGTAGTTTATTTTCAGTAATTGTAGTATTAGTTAATACTTAGCTTCTTTTTTAAGAAGATGTCCTCAGCTGTTGTGGACATCTTCAGTAGTTTAGTTATTTTCAGTTGTTTATGTAAAACGGTTAGATGTCACTATCAGGTGACATCAGCTGACGTCACCTTACCTCTATAAAAGGAAGGTTGACCTAATTTGTAATTACCGAAGCTTGTGTATGAATGAATACATTATCTTTTGCAGAAAACAATCTCTCTTTATAACTGTACTATTTCATTGGATATCCTTTATGTTCTTGCTTAAATTTCGTCTAATTTTTATACTATTCCGCTGCAAATCATAACCTAATTGATCAAACTAGATCCAAGATCCCTTGAAATGGTATCAGAGCTGGTTAATCATTGATCGATTTAACAATTGATCATTGAAACTGCTCTTTTGATATCTAAGTTTGATCGAGTTAGCAAATTTGCAAGAATTGGTTATAAAGTTTGATTTTCTGTTGCTTCCGGTTAATTAATTTGAGGTTCCTCGTGTTTAAAACAGAATTGTCGAGTTTTTGAGCTAGATTTGTTAAAATTACATTGAATTGATTTGAATCTGTGAAAATGGCTACACCAACAAATGATCCTCATAATACTGGCTCCTCAACAAAGCCTCCGATGCTTGTTAGGAGTGAGCATAACATATGGCAATGCCGAATGCTCCATCACCTGTCTATCAATAGCGCAGGATGTTGGAAGTCTGTGGTTCATGGACCATACAAGCCTATAGTGAGTCTTCCGGAGAAGAATGAGATGGTTCCGAAGAAACCAGAACAGTATTCAGATGAGGATCTAAAACTGTTTGAAATTGATACTAAAGCCCATGGAATTCTAGCCATGGCACTGCCTAATGAAATCTATTCAGGGCTTATGCATCATGAAACTGCTCATGACCTCTGGGTTGCTCTGAAAAAAAAAACAATTTGGAGGAACTGATGAGGTTTTAGCAAACACTATAGAAATCCTTACCCAACAATATGAGACATTCTCTCATAGAAAGGGTGAGTCTCTGACTCAACAGTTTGAGTGATTTTCCTGTTTGATATCTTAGTTGAAAATGGTTAAACAGGAATACTAAAACAGCCAGATGAACAACAGATTTCTTAGATCCCTGCCTGAGAGATGGGACACATATACTATTGTCCTACGCTCCAGTGCAAACCTGGACACTGTATCTCTCACCCAAGTTCATGGGAAACTGTTGACATTTGAACGAGAGATAGAACAGAAAAGGAAACTGTCTTCATCTGGGAAGATCACTGATGACATTGTACCAGGAAATACTGCACTGGTCGGTCAGGAGTCAGAGTATGCTGCATCAGAAGGTTCATATGATAAGCATATAGATTTCTCTACAAACAGTGGAGAACATGCTTTTGTTGGTGTTGATAGCAATTCAGGTGGTAGTAGTGATAATTTGTGCTTTTTGATGGATGATTTAAAAGGAATTCCAGATGATGATCTGGAAGAGATGGATATTTTGAGTCAAATGGCAATGATCAACATCAGATCTCAAAAGTTTTACAAAAGGACTGGTAGGAAATTTCCAGGTCTCTCTGGCAAAACCAAGGTTGGTTTTGACAAAAGCAAGTTGAGG
>BJCO01363106.1:0-16514 GCA_018326465.1 Flaveria floridana
TATTACAACAACTGAAAAGAAACTACTGAAAACTACAACGACTGAAGAACATACTCTTCAGTCGTTTTACAAACTACTGAAATAGAAAATACAACTACTGATAAGAAAAAGCTGAAAGGAAAACCATCACAACAACTGAAGAATACTTCTTCAGCTGTTATGACAAACTCTGAAGCTTCAGCACTTGTCTTCAGACTTTAACTTCAGATGTTTCATCAGCTGATGACTTCAGTAGTTGTCATCAGTTGATGTCTTTAGTCTTTGTCTTTAGTCTTTCTACTTCAGCTATTGATCTTCAGTACTTTGATCTTCAGCTGATAGTCTTCAGTACTTGAGTCTTCAGTACTTGTGTCTTCAGCTGATGTTCTTCAGTACTTTGATCTTAAGCTGTTGAGGCTTTCAGACTTTGTCAAACAGCCGATGATGCTCTCAGCAGTTGTTGTGATGTCTTATGGGACTTAGAGGTTTGTCTAATCTGGCTCATTGGTTCTTTTGGTCTAACATTCTATCATATTTTCAGGCGCATGGGCCCTGTCTGGGCGCATGACCTTACTTAAAACTTTTCTAAGACAATTAACTACGCGCATAGGCCCTGTTTGGGCGCATGACCACCAACTTATGCAAATTCTAATATATTTACCAGTCCAAAACAACATCTTAACATGTTCTAAGCTTATACAACTATTCCAAACATCAAACCAAGCATTTATAACCTTCAAACATTTAAACACATGCACATGTACATACGGTTTCACATAATATATAAAAATGATTTTACATGCATTTTCAGCCCCCAAAACTTTTAAAAACATATAAAATACGGGGTCTAGAAACTCACCTAAGCTGCTCAATGCTCAACTCCTTCCACTTGAACTTTTCAGAAACATCTAACACCTAGACATGTCCAAAAACACATACCCGGGCACAAATAAACAAATAAGAACACATGAAGTTCGTTTAAAACCTTGCAAAACTACAAAAAGACTCACCTCTTAGCAAGTTCTTCTCCACCTTCTTTCTAAAAATCCCCTGAACTCTGCTTTCTCTCTCTAAAATTGGCGAAGCAGTTGGTGTGCAGGAGTTATAGGCGGCCATGCCACCTTTAAACATAATAATAATAATAATATTTGTCCTTTTTGCACTTTTAGCCCTTCCAGTTTTGTCCATTTCTCTTTCTATCAAGATACTTTTCTTTTTTTCTTTTTCTTATTTCTTTTTCTTTTCTTTTCTTTTTAACTGACAAAATTCTCGGGTGTTACAAAGAAACATGGAGGATGGGATCAATTTCCAAAGGTTTTATCCTATATCATGGGATGGTTCAAGGGGTCATGTTCAAGTACTCTCAGTTTGTTTATACAAACTCGCTTGATAACTTAGACTCCTTAGAGTATTACATATTTCCTAGACATGTCCAACAAATTCTCAACTATGAAAGGAGCTCACAGTTGAAGGGAACAGGTAACACTATTGAATTGGGACAGATGAAGCTGGTATCTTCAAAATCCTGAGAAAAAACCAATGTTGTTTTCTTAGGGGTAGAAACAACCATGGTACCAAAAGAAAATCCAAGCGAACCCCTTGCAGGATTATTATTGGTCTCTCAACATAATGTTTTCTCTCAAACTCACTAAGTTTCACTCAAGTGATGATCCATAATCTCAAACTAAGTTGATGATAATATACTAATTTAATGAACACAAGAAATGGTTTTTCAAGATACATGTATATATTACTTATTAACTCAATGTTTACAAGACTCTTACAAAGCATGCATAATGAGTTACATTAAAAAACTATATATACTAATATCTGTAGCCAGTTATACTTTGAAAATCAGTTGGAACTTACATCTAAACAAATACTACATTGCTAGATATAAGGTATCTAAGATAAAATACTATCCTAGATTAGGTAGTCATGACAGGTCCATGACTTGCCTTATGTTACCTACTAAAGTTGGTAACTGTACTAACTGAAAATAGTGAACAATGAAATAAAGTATGGTCAACTAGATGGGCGTGGGAAAACGCCATGCAGTATATCAGACTTATCAGTCAGACCGTACTTATGTCCACTGATCCGTAGTTAGTTCTTCCGAAGGTAAAATAACTTTGCAAGAATAAAGTCTTCTGAATCCATTTATACTTCGGAGGAGATAACTTCTTCTAAGACTTCAGCAAGTATGACCTTTTTCCTTCAGAAGGCTTTGTCTTATATCTTCCAAGTGTTGTACTTCGGAAGGAGAACTACTTAGTCTCGGAAGACTTAGTTCTTCCTTCAGAAGTTCTTCATTCTTAAGCTTCGGAAGATCTTTAACTTTGCTTCGAAAGTGCTTCTTTGTCTTCAAAAGCCTTTGCTCAGTGGCACTCAAAATATTCTAAGTGTAGTTTTGGTTGCACCAGCCTCATGTGATCCAACAAACTCCCCCTAGTCTGATGCTAACAAAACTTCACTCTCCTCTTCTTCTTAAAACTTTCATCACCAAGGAAAGAAGAAGATACTTGTTAGTTTCCTTGTTCTTTCCAAAAGTAGTGCTGAGAAGCTTGTACAAGTAATTGGTAGATAAGAGATCCAATTTATTATGATGAATGACATGTACCCTTTGTTGTGGCCCTCTGAAGAGAGTTAGTTGATAGGAATTATAGTCATATTCCTATCTAACTATGGACTCTAAAGTAGTTCCTTTAATCATTTGAAGGAATTACCTTTCTTCAGTAGTGGCACTTTCTTCTTTATCCTTTCTAAGCTTTAACTCCTTTTCTGTTTTTGTCTTTTTTGTTAACTCAGCAAGATGAAGACCGCCTAGATGATTTCTGATATGATTGGCTACTTGTGAGTTTGAGGGGTTGGAGAATGGTTTCTCTGCTAACTCAGTAATGTCAAACCTGCTTGAGTGTAGCAGAGATGGTGTGTTAGTCTATTGACTTCACCATTCTCTATTTCTATAACAAATTTGTGAGAAGAGTCATGAAACCTCCACTGGACAATCTTCTTCCTAAGAATGAGGGGTTTGTTTGGTAGTTTATCCCCTTTCTTTGTATCCAGTAGAGTCACCAATCTTCTTCTCAGCTTCTTCTCTTCTTCTTTGAGGGAATCAGAGTTTGTAGCCAAGAATTGAAGAGCTTGGTCCAGTGTTCCTCTGGTCAGATCAAGGGATGCATCTCTTATGAGGGAATATGAAGAGCCATCAATGTATCTTAGTGTTATGGACTCTTCCTCACAAGAGATGTCGCTCAACGTTGTATAGTTGATGAGCATTCCTTTGATCTCCTTGAATTCTTCTAAGGTCAGAGGTTTAGATGGTCTAGAGGATGGCTTGGGTAGTTGTTGGGTTTTGTTGTATTTTGGGTTTTAGGATGAGTAGTGGTGGTGGTTGTTGAGTGACAGTGGGTGATTGTAGGATTAGGGCTGATGGTGTAGGTTCAGGGGTGTAAGGTTCAGTAGTGGGTTCGGTTTTAATAGGAAAGGGAAGATGTGTGGGTTCAAGTTTCGTTGGTTGTGTTTTGGGTGTTGGCTTGGGTACCATCCTCTGTACACTCTGAGTTTGGTACACCTCTTTCCTTCTTCCTAAGTGAATGTCAGCTCTGAAATCACTAATATGTCGTTGTAAGGTCTTCTCTGACATGGGTCCTACTTGCCTGCTTGTGAAGCCGTGGGCCCTGAGATAAGCCTTCATCCATGCTTTGTCTCCCACCTTCTTCGCAGCCGCAAGTCTGGCCTCCTCTTCCTTCTTCTTCTCTTTCACCTTCACTCTTGCAGCCTTCTTTCTTTCCTTGTTGATCTAATCTTGTTCTTTGTTGAAAATGAACAAGATCATCTTATTTTCACAAGGAGTTAGCTCTTCCTGAGAATAGTCTCTTGAGCATAAGAAGGCTATCCTCTACACCCTTTGTCTGTGCTCTTCTTCTTCCTTCTTTCTCTTCTTCTCTTCTTCTTCAACCAACCTTGCTGCTTCCTCCTTCTCCTTTTGTAGCAGGGTTGCCTTTTCTAGTTTTATAAGGTCATCAAGTGGGAGTAAGAGGATTTCCTTATTGCCTACTCCTAGATTAATAAGCCTATCCATCACCTCCACTTTTCGTTTATTGTTGATAGACTCTTGAGCTGCTATATTGCCTTGCAGCTTGCAGCCAGCAGCTTCCCAATGGTGAGTCTACCTTTTCTCTTTAGCTTTTCCCACCTTTCTTCTTCCAAAGTCTCTTCAGCAGTCGTCTTCTTTTTTCTTTTGGGATCGGAGGAAGGTTCAGCTTTTGGAGATTCTGGCTTGGATGATTCAGGTTGGGGAGAGTGAGGTTGAACTTGAGGTGTTGGAGAGAGAGGGGTTTTGAGGAAGTCCTTAATGTTTACCTTAGAGGCTAGATCAAGAATGGCCACTGTCATAAGCAGATTACTAGACAAAGATGATAACTCAATAATCCCTTCCGTAGCTTGAAATTCTGCTTTGGAAGAGATCTGAATATCACTACATGTCCCAACTGATTCAGTTTCTGGGCCATTAGTCCTTATTTCCCCTTCAAAGTCAATCTCAGGTTCAATAGGGACCTTAGGTTGACCAACTTCTTTCTCAGCGGTAGGTGGTGCACTCAACCTTTAAAGCTCTTCAGCTCTAAAGTAGGCTACTGCTACATCAGGTATGGGTTGTTCAAATGAGGAGCTTATAAGAAACTTGGTTAGGAATGAGTGAAGATCAATAAGCATCCTGGGATCCACTTGAATTTCAATAGGAGGTGGTTGTGGGAAGATAGCTGTGGAGTGTTGTGGTGTAGGATAAGTTGTTGATGGAGTTGAGGTGGCCAAGGTAAGATCCTTATGTGTTTGTCTCTGTACGTTCTCCCCCTTTTTGGTAGCATCATCTTGAGAAATAGATGAGTTAGAGAAAGAACTTAAAGAGACCTGAATTGGTATGTGCCTAACAGGCTTCTCAACCTGTGTCTCAACTAGTTTGGCCTTGAGACTCTCAATCTCAAGTTGCTGAATGGCAGACCTGTTTTCTAAAGTCCTGACCTTGAATTCAAGATTTGAGACTTTAGAGAGCAGATACTGAATGGTGAGTTGTATACTTCCCTCATCTTCTTTAGAAGAATCATGAGGAGATGAGATAACATACCTTGTATGTTCATACTCACCACTAGATGTGGTTTCTTGGCGCCCTGGTTTCCCTTATGAACTGATATTTCTTTCAGAGATGTCAATTAGAAAGGTTGCCATAGACTCAGCCTTAGAAATGTTACCACTATCCTTAGAGGTTGATGAGATACTCTCAGTAGTGGCAACTAAGTCTACATGAGTCCCCTCCACACCTATGGGACTCACCTCAGCTAAGTCTACTGATGTAGGCTAGAAATTAGAGGTTCCCTGGGGCTCAGTTGGTCAGGAGAGTAGTGTCGTAGATCAACATCATGGCCTTGAGGAAACTTGAAAGCCTCATCAGATTGGGTTAAAAGGTCAGTGAAGGATATATTATTTATACCTAATGACCTGGGACCTTGGTCAACATATAATGGCATTGTGCTAGTAATATGGTGTCCCTTTTTGGCTGCTTAGAGGAGTGTTGGGACTCACCCTGAGGGCTTGATGTTTAGGCAATGGGATCATCAGGTTGAGACTAAGGAGATTCAAAACTGATATTGAGGTTAATTATGGAGGATGGTTGGACCTCTAGCTGAGTGGGAGCCCTGTGTTCCACTCTAGCCTTTTTGGCTTGAACCGAAGGGACTTGCTTAATCAGAATGGATTGATTAAGGGTTCGTTTGGGGTGTCTTTGGTAAGTGATTTTGATAGGGTGGTGGGAGGTTATTGGTTGTAAAGTGGTGGTGTCTAGTGTGGGTTCATCACCTACTAGGCCTGCAGGGATGTCACTAGGAGCCATAGGCTCAAGCATACCTGGAAGTAGTTGGGTGAATCTTCCAGTGAAGTTGGTAGATACCTTCTTCAGCATTTTGAAGATATCCAGGCCTCATGTGAGGAACTACTAGAATATTTGCATATTCTAGCTTGTCCTGATCTAGCTCACAGTTGATTATGTACTGAATAAATCAGGGATACATATAAAATGTATTCCTTAGAAGATTTCCTCTCAAATTATTTAGCACAAATCGAGAGTAGTTGAACCTTAGGCCTTTTACCAACATATGAACGAGGCAGCCCAGATCATAGGGAATTTGATCCTAACCCCCAGATTTGTTTGATAAGCTGTGTAGTATGATGTGGAGCAAGTACTTCAGGTTGTAAGAGAAGTTGAATTTGTAAACTGTAGACTTGCTCACATCTCCTCCGTACCCCATTTGGGTGTAAGTGTCTTCTAAATCTAGTTTGGGAAATTTAGTGGGGGCTCCTGCATCGTGGAGTTCCAGATGTTCTCTTAGGGTGGTTTCACTCATAATAATTTCTTGTCCACAGACTTTAGACCGGATAACCCTTTCATTGTTGAGTATTTCATTTTGACCATTGGCCCAAAAATCAGCCATATGGTTCGAATTGTTAGAGTGGGAAGATATGCAGATTGGGTCAGGAATTGGATGGTTGGTGCAAAATCGACATCCTTTGAAGAGTCAAGGATGGCGACTTAGTTGTGTTGAGGGTTTAGAGCCATTGTTTGAAGGTACTGTTTGAAGGAGGGAATTTGAAATTTGAAGGAGATAATGGAAATGGGTATCTAGGGCTTTTACAGAGGTAAAAAAGTAGAAAAGAAAGTCGGGAGCTTTTATATGTGGGGTGAAATATCAAACCAATAAGGTGAATTGACACTATGCGGCTTGATTTGACAGGGGCGGTAAGGATAAGTCATTCAAAATATTCTGACAATCTGCCATAAAATCTTACTTTTTGTAGAGTAGGGCCCAAAGATTTCCTTTACACAGTCTAGTTTTCTTCCGAAAGTAGAATTGCTTCCGAGAGAACATTAGAGTTTCTCTTTCCTGATTGTCTTCCGAAGCCACTTTATCTTCCGAAGCAAATTATGTCTTGAAGACAAATTTTCTTCTGAGGATAAAGTGTTCTTCCGAGAGAAGAAGTTAGTATCCTTCGGAAGGAAACTTGATCTATGATGAAGTGATCTTTCGGGGGTAAAAACTCTTTGGAAGAGAATAGTTGTGCAGAGAAATTTGCCTTCAGAAGAAAGATAAAGTTTTCTTTCAAGGGTAAATTTTTCTTCAGAAGAATTTATACGTAGAAAATTTGGAGAAAACCTTTTGTAACAGGGCTTAGATTGTAAATAGACAACTTAGACATAATATATTTTCAAACGGATTTCAAAAGAGATTTACTAATCAATGTTGATCATCCCAATAGCCGTAATTAAATACTTAAATCTTTGTTCATCAAAGGCTTTGGTGAACAAATCAGCATATTGTTCATTTGAATCAACTTTGACTAGTTTGATAAAGTTTTTCTCATTTATATCTCGAATGAAAGGATACCTGATGTCAATATGCTTTGTCTTGGAATGCTTTATTGGAATTTATGTGATAGAAATAGCACTTTTATGGCCTATGTAGATAGGATTCTCCATGAAGTTGAAACCATAGTCTAACATCCGATTCTGAATCCCTAACAGTTGAGCACTATTAGAACCGTTTCCGTATGGAGTACTAACAGATTCAACGTAAAACCGAATCAAATAGTGCGGAATCCTATTTAAACAGCGATCCAATCAGTGAGATCGCAAACCTGGATCAATTGCATGATTAAATAACGTTAAGAACAAGTATGAATCAATCTGGGAAAAACTATGAACTTGGAATAGCTTTAGAAATCACTCTGGACGGCTACAATATGCAAAATATTGAAGTGCTATGTTTTTCCACGAATTAAGTGGTATTTATAGGTTGTAGTATACAGTCGTACGACTGGATCATACTTATGACCCAGTCGTGTGACTAAGTCATACGATTGATCCATACGTACGACTAATCAATTCATTTGGTTTAATCGTACGACTGAGTCAATCTTATGACTCAGTCGTGCGACTGAGCCAATCGCCTAGTGTCAGTCATGTTACTGGTTTATAAGCATGGATAACCATAAGACTAAGTCAAACACAATATCGAGCCATTACTAACTCATTACTGTGAATGGCTCTTGCAAGGACATATATATTATTCAGTCAAGCGTGTATATACAAGAGATATAAGATTACAATAAACATTATAGTAGATAGACATGCAAACACATATAAAATTACCAAAATACCCTTGTATTCAATATCATTTAGACTGAAAGATGTAAACATTAACAAGTACAATGAAATGGGGACAACATGTCTCAACAAACTCCCCCTTGGACCTAGTTCATTCTAACGTCTTACAGTCTTCAAAAACTAAGCAAACTTCTTATACTTTTCTTCCTTGGACACTCCTGCATGAATTTCAAATGCAAAGCAAATTCTAATCACATGCTGGAACTATATGGCTTGCACGATGTCCAGAGTGTCATAAAACAGTGGCTACTTGTATAGTGTATAGATATCATTCTCTGACAAGTTGGTCAGCCACATAGGGTCAAATACCATGATTGTCTCTATCTTTCCTTTTCTATCCAACACAATAAGTGCCTCACCAGTTCTCCAATCATAGTACTACCATTTAAACTATGACGAGAAATCTTGTGGCATTTTTCTCAGTGGAATATTTGTCATGGTCTTCGGAGGTTTCCACTTGAGAACAACCTTTTATCTTCCAGAAATCGGATCAGTATCAGTTTTACTCACAAATCATCAAGGCTATTGAGGCTTGAAATTCACCTATTTGGTGTGATATTCTTTCTTCAATGCGCTCTCAAACCATCCAGAGATATGTCTTGAATCAGCATACAACAGGTTCAGGCAGGCCAATCGATTTAGCTCATAACCCGAAAGAGTCTTCAAATCATGAGGATATTTGTAGTATTCTATCCCTTTTTCTCTCTTTACAGCATAAACATTTAAATCTTCAAAATGAGCCCAGTTGATGATCTTTCCAGAAACCTTCTGATGCCGTTTGACTTTATACAGTTTTGTGTAAGCATTCTGTTTTGGTGGTTCTCTTTGATTTCTTATCTCGGCAAAACAAGTGAACCATTCAGCTTTCTTTTGTTTAATTCTAGCATCTTCTGCTTGAACGGACTCCTATGTTGTCTCTTTCTCAGTCACCTTTTCATTTACTTTATTAAATGTTTCATAGTCGTACATTTCTCCCAGGTCTGGTAACTTTTCACCATCTTCATTAGTATATTTCGGATAATGTTCAGAGGTGACATCTTCAATCTCCACATCATCGACACCTTGAAGTTCTTCATCACTTACAACATCAACTTCAGGTGCATCTCGCACAATTTCATCTGGATTTAATCTGAACAACTCAGCTAGCTGCTAATCAGATAAAGCATGAATAATCTCCGCCTCTTTAGGTGTATAGCTGACTGACCTTCTTAATATTCCTTGTAAATCCAGGATCATAGTGAATTGAGTCTTCACTTTTTAGAGAGGTTTAATATCAAGCTCATCAACCTGTTGTGATTTATCTGCTATGATAGGATCAAATATATAGATCTGTGATGATATTATAAGGCAATTCAATCGAAAACAAACACAATAATCAAATCAATGCACAATATCAAGAAAAACTCATAGAAGTTTATTGATAATAGCAAAGACAATTACAAGTGTAAGTAATAGTTCGTTCAAAGTCTCTCTAACCTACACAAGTCTAAGCTATTTATACTATCAATAAACAAGGAATTACTATTTACAAAACTAGTCCCTATACTATGACAAAACTTATACAAATACAAATAAAGATAACATGTTAATCTTTAAGAAGTGCTAACAATACTCCCCCTAAGATTTACATGGTCTTCAGTATTCAGAATCTTCTATCTTCTCAGCTTTGTCTTCTCTTTCTTTATCCTACATTCTTCTCTGCATCCTTTGTCTTCTTTTTTCTTCAGTCTTCTGTCTTCTCTTTTCTTTATCTTCTGTCTTCTTCTTTCTTTTATCTTCTGTCTTCTTCTTTCTTTTATCTTCTGTCTTCTCTTCTTCTATCTTCAAAACTTCAAAGTAATCTTTAGGTTCTTCTTTAATCTTAAACATGGGCTTTTCCTTGTATAGCTCTTGTTCCTTTAAGGCCTTTGCAATTGCATACTTGAATTTGCTTGCTAAGATACCTTGTTCAAGCTTTGCCTCATTCGTCTTTATTTCCATCTTGTTCATTACCTCCAGAGTATCTTTCGATAAGCCCGTAATGTCAATGTTTTCATACAGCTCTATAGGTTTAGAACTTCCTTTTGAGTATACCTCCAATACACCTTTACTCAATATCCTTATAAACTCAATCTCCTTGATGTCCTTCTTGACAATGTTAGCATATGCTAATGCTTTCCTTAATGATATGCTCTACATCGCTGCATTCATGACTTTAGTGATTGAGAGAAAGTATTTCTTATCATTCTCAGCAATCTCAGGAGATACCCGTTTAAACTTTTGGACTGATAGGAATGAAACGTAAATTGGGTGTAAAAAATTAAGCTCAAAGACACCAAAAAGTGTGATCATGTCCTCATCCTAATTCTCGAGATTTCGGACTAGTTTAAGCCCAAATGTTTCTGTATTATAGCACCATCTCGGGATTGGTTTAGACTTTTGAGTCCCTTCAATAACTTTTAATCCTGGAGTGGTCACTTTCTCAAAGTATTGATCACAAAATTCAATTAAGAAATGTTCATCTTTAGATTGTCTTCCTTTAAACATCTTGCTCTTCTTAAAAGTAGAGAAATATTCTTTGTCTTCTTGTGAACATCTAGTTTTCAAAAATGAACTAGCTCGTGTGATTCCTCGGTTAATAAGCTCAACAAACATTTCACCTCTTTACGCACCAGTCGGATTAATCAAAGGCAGTTTATTCAACTCCTTTATGTCTTGAACTGGGAGCTTGATAATGCTCAAGTATAAATGATATACGTCACAGACAGCATTAACTCGCTTAATCAGGAAAGCATCAAACACTTCATCGTACTTCCACGCAACTAGCTTTACTTGGTTTGTAGAATCAGGAGCAATCATCGCATTTAATAGCTCAAAGATTGATTGTCCTTTCTGTAATACGTTCCTAACCAAGTCTCCAGTCGATCTAGCTTTATTGAATAATTGTTTCTGATCAAGAGAAACTTTATAAGCTTGCTTCTCTGATTCAGGAAACATCTTCATCAGTTCCTTCCTCCTTTCATACATATTTGTCTTTTGAGCCATCGACCTGATCTCTTGTGGTTTCAACATCCTTGTTCTCTTGGTAATCTCCAAGTATTAAGGCTTGTCAGTATCAAGTATAATCATCTTGTTTGATTGCTTTTCAGTTTCTTGAAAGCTTCTGACAAGATTCCTCAAAGATTCACCTTGAAGTCTTTTAAGCCTCTTCCATGGATAGTTTCTATCTCGCAACCATGATCTTAGAGCTAGAATACTCATATCTTCCAGATTAGGATGGTGTAATTCTGATGATGGCATCTCCTCAACATTAATATTCTCTTGTAGAGGATTCCATTCACCATGTTCAACCACTATCTCATTAGGGTCAACTGAGGCTACTGACAGCTGATACACACTTCTCATATTCTTTATTAATCTGAGTAACAGTCATGCCGTCCAGAAAGACTCTGTTATACTTCATCCTTACCAAAAATTGTATCTATCTTCAAAGTCAATTGGTATATCATTTTGAGTTGTTTCAACTAGTGTGAAGTTCTATTCAAAGTTAGCTTCATTAATGTCTTCATCTTTAAGAACTTCATCATACCAGTCATCTCCAAACTCATCTTCTATGTCCTTAAGAGCACCAATCTTTTCTTGAATATATTGCTCTTGTTCTTCCTGACTTTGAACTATCTTTTGTAGTTTCGAGGAGGATTCAGGTAACACTGACTCATCTAACTCATCAATCTTTCTTTTTCCTTTGTTAGCTAAAGGAGTTTTCTCAATGTCTATTGGATTGATTTCAGACACAATTACCAACTCAGGAGAATCAAACTTTTCATCTTCTTTCAATTTAGTTAACTCCTCTTTCAAAGCCTCATGCTCTTTAGTTAGCTTTTTGAATTTTTCCTCTATTATTTAATAATCTCTAATCATTACCTCAAAGGTTTTTAAATTCTCATCTTTTTGTTTAACAAGTGCTTTAATCTCATCATCTTTCTTTTGAGCAACTTCTTTAAGCTTCAAATTTTCTTCTTTCAAATCATCAATTTCCTTTTCTTGAGCCATATTAGTTTCTTTTAACTTTTCCAGCTCATCCATATCAATAATATCATCAGTCTGTACAGACACATTGTGTGCTGTAGCAACTGGAATTTCCTCTGCTTCTATAGGAGTGGAACTTTGAAATACTGGCTCAGATAACATAACATCTATGAAATCAAAATCAGAGGTTTGATTTTGAACATCTTCTCTATGCTCATTAGCATCTGTTTCCTCATCACCTTGAGCTTCATTCATATCTTCATCTTAAATCATTCCACCAGATGTTCCTTCACAAGCATCATGTGTCTCAGCACCATGATCAGAAACAGTCTTCTCACTACTATCAGAATGATGAGTTTCAGCAGCATCACCAGTATCATCATCATCACTATCACTACTTGAGGAACTTTCACTATGATCATCATGATCTTCATCATTATCATCATCACCTTCATCATTGTCTTCATCATTATCATCATCAGATATGACTTGAGGAATATCATTAACAAGATCAGCAGGATCCACTGGTTCACATTCTATCAAGTGGAATCATCATTAGCAACATCCCTCATATATTGAAACATAGGTACATTTGGAGAACCTGTGATCATGGCCAGTCTCTTATATGATATCTTAGTCATATGTTCCAGTTCTAAGATATCACCACTAACTCCATACACTTGGAAATCTGGATATTCTTCATTTATGATCCTTTGCAGGAACCTTGGATACATCAGATACTTGTTCCTGATACCTTTTTCAAGGTTGAAGATAAATCCATTTAAAATCCACCTGGTCATATTGAATCTTCTATTAGTAGCAATGGCAACTATCAGGGATGAATATCCACTGGAAATGAATTCCATCCGGCACTCATTTTGGACATGCAATGTTGAAAGATGTAGCATAACAGCTTCCAATGATTATACACTCTTGTTCTGAAGAACTGCTTCTTAGGAAAATGATCAGGATGACCCATTTCCATGAAAGTATGTCTGCATTCATTGAAAGACAGCTCAGACATGTCTTCTGGATCATTATGTCCCAATCTAAGAGTAACTCTGATAGACTCTTCTGATACTTCTATCATTCTGTCATTGGTAACAAATCCTCACAACTTTTCTTCCATGATCATCTATTTCCACTGAGGCTGTGTTCCAGAATTGTTTATCAATGTTGAGTAAATCACAGGCTAGTAACACATTGCATAAACATAATTGGTCCTCAGTAAAAATCTAATCATTTCCTCATATGAAACTGCATCTTGTACATCCTCATTGAGCAAAGCAGTAACATTATGCTTCGGCTCAAATTTTAAATCAGCCATCTGCATAAATGAAAACAAGAACTTTAGACACTTTTATTTTTAAACACTTTGAATTTGACAAATTTTGATTTAAATTTTAATGAATTATTATGTTTTAAAAATTAAAATTTTTTTTTACATCAACTTATACTTAGTCTTTTCTAAGAATTAAAAATTTTGTCCAAGACATGGTAACTACAAGTTGTTGTATATTTGTTTTAAAACACACTAATCCAATTAAAATTTTATCAAAATTATTAAACAATTGACTTTTTATGAATTTTTATTTTTAATTAAAAAAATTTAAATTCATGACTGCTCATCTTCATCAATCGACTGATGATGAACATCATCCGATCATTGTTTATAGAATTCAATGTTTAACATGTCAAATTGCTCGAAATCGGGTGGACGTTAACAATCAATGATCAATTTTAGTTCTTAGTTTAATTTAATGCATAAAATTCAAATTTTCAACTTTTTAGGGTTCGAAACGTCCGAATAGGTTTGAAACGCGCAACTGATTGTGAATCATCTACTTGAAATAGAATGATTTTTATTATGAACTTACGTTTACAATCAAATACTCAATCTATCTATCGAAGTATTTCAGGAAAAACTATCAAACTGAGTGTAATAAGTGAAACTGAGAGTCGACTGAGTTCAGGGAAGTTTGGGAGAGTGAATGAATGAAAAATGCAAAGTATTGTTTATATACTAAGTGAAAATTTTAGGCGCATGAGCACTGTTTGTGCGCATGAAGTTGTATTTTTCACTAAGTTTTCAGGCGCATGATCACTGTTTGTGCGCATGAGGTTAGGCACATGAGCACTGTTCAGCCGCATAAGCACTGTTTAGGTGATTTTGCACTTTTCAGGCACATGAGATTATATGAAACGTCTAACACTTGGTGAATTTTTTCACTTGAAACGTCTAACCCTTGAAAAGTCTGGTACTGTATGGGCGCATGAGCATGTTGAAACGCCAACACTTAACCAATTTTTCAGTTGTATGACAACTGTTCAGGCGCATGAGCATATGAAAACGCCCAAACACTTGTAAAATTTCTGAAAACTCATCATACTCCTATTTGAACTTATGGCCACTATTTAGGTGCATGAGTTTCCATACACTTGTATATTTTTTACATCTTCCACCTGAACACTGTTTAGACATATTAGTACTGTTCACATACTAATATTCAAATAAGTTTCATACTTTTGACTTTTTCCCAAAATTTACATTTTTGACCCTCAAATTTGAACTTTTGACATTTAAACCCTTTTATTTTTATTTAATTTTTCAAAAAACAATTTCCCTTTATTTTAGTCTCAAATTTAAACAAAATAATCTCATTTTAAAAACTTTGCAAGAAGCTTTTCCACTTGACAAATTTTATAGACTCGTTTTTACATTATTAAATTTTTACATTATCAAACACAGACATGCTTTAAACTTTTAGCTTCATCCTTTCCATTCAAACATTTTAATTTTGATTATCTTAGAAACTCTTACTTTTTATTACTCCCCCTAAACTTTTAAGTTGTAGAAACTTAGAAGTTTCCCAAGTTGTCACATGAAGATCACACTGATCATCATTAAATTTCCTGCACACATAAACATGCATAAAATCAAAATTAAAGCAGAATAAAAATCTAATATTTATAATAGAATCAATGTCTGGAGTGAGATCATATCAGTTAAGATCATCAAATTAAAAGAAAATAAAGTGTGAATAGTCACAGACAATGAATAAATCCTGATCAAGTGTGTTCCATGTCAGTGACTTCACAGCAAAGGAGACACAAGATTCAAGGACAGACAATGAGTGTTTTTTGACAAAAGAATCAGTTCACTTACTTTTTCAATTCTTGAATTGATTAGGGTAGAATTAGATATGACATGATGTGACTCATACAAAGACTTAGAGAGATCAATTATCATCAAGACATGCAAGAAAGCACAAATTCTCAACTTATTACCTGACATATAGTCATAACCAGAGTTCATGTTGATAATTTAGCAGAGAATTATCATGGATAAACCATCTGATAAACTCTAGCCATCCATTTAAATGAGTTGTGCACATTGGCATCTTTTGCATCAAAGGAGAATATCCAGGTCTGTAATCACTTACAACAGAGGATATCTCATCACTTAGATCTATGATGACTCATACCAGAGAAGTGAGATGATGCTTTATACCAGATCTCATAATTAGTCATATCACCACCAGGTGTGAGTGTTGTAACTTTACAAGCAATCAATCTGATAAGCTAATACTACTCATTAGTACTAAGATGAACATATATTCATGCATTGATTGTTTAGTTTAATCATAAGAATTTAATTTATTATTATAGTAGCATGAGATTGTCTACATAGCATATCTGATCATGTCAGACTTTATTGTTGAGTGAAATATACAACTAATCTCACTAATGTACTATCATTTCTCACATGTTGCATAAACAGATTCATTCCTTAAACATGAATTAACAAGAAAGAGTCTATTTTTGTAGTTTTTGTTTTATATTTTTATCTTTGATTTTGGATTTTCTATTTTTGTATTTATTTTTTCTTTAATAAGAAAACAAGCACACAAATTACAATCAGACAATTAACTTTGACAGTTTCTCTTGATATGGCCTTTTTAATCAAGGAGGGTTTTGATCATGTTAAGACTCAAAGAACTAAAAAGCTTAAAAACCAGTTTTACACATGGTTAATAAGACCAATTGACTCCACTAAATACTCAAACCGTCCTGGTAAGAAGGCCTTAGTAAGTAGGTCTGCCAACTGTTTTTCAGTTGCAATTTGAATCAAAATGATTAAACCTTTTTCAGAGTTATCTCTGAGAAAATAATACCGAATTTTGATATGTTTTGTCTTTGAATGTTGGACCGGATTAGCTGTAATGAACATAGCAGCAGTGTTATCAATGTAAATTGGTGTTTTAAGAAAATTGAACCCATAATCCAGCAGTTGGTTTTGTAACCAAAGGAT
>BJCO01363109.1:0-15407 GCA_018326465.1 Flaveria floridana
AACTTATATAAATAACATTACAAATAATATTATTGAACAAAATATCCTAATAAATTGTTCCATCTCATATGCAACTTGTTTAGAAAACCCATTTTCTAAATTGGTGTTAATATTTAATTGCATGATCATATCATCAATTAAATATTAATTGGTGTTTGCTAAGCTTGTTGTTGGGTATAACCCGACTTGGATCATAACGTACTAACCACATCAATATTCTAAGTGTCTTGGGCACACAAAATCCTACATAGAGTACTTTAGACATCCTCATGATCTGAAGCAGGGATTGTATTGGATCGGCAAGGAAAGATTGAGACAATCAGGGTGGTCGACCCTATGTGGCTTACAAACTTGTCTAAGGACGATGTCTACACATTATACAAGTGGCCACTATTCTATGATACTCTGGACATAGTGCAAGCTCTTCAATTCCAGCATGTCATCAGACTATGCTTTGCATTTGAAATCCATGCTGGGGTCACAAAAGAAGAAAAGCAAAAGAAGTTTGCTGAATGTGTGAAGAATGTCAGAGAATAGAGTAAACTAGGTCCAAGGGGGAGTTTGTTGATACATGATGTCCCTAGTTCATTGTACTTCAATGTTTATGTCTTTCAATCTTACATATGTGTAATACAAGGATATTTTAGTAATATGATATTTGTTTGAATGTATATTTACTATTGAATGTATCTTATTCTTATATCATTTATAATTACACGTTTGAATGAATATTATATATGGGTTTGTAGTAGTCAGTCATAGTTCTGAGTCAATAATGATTCAGGAATGGGTTTGACTTAGTCTTATAGTTATTCATGCTAATGGACCATACTTATGGACCAGTTGCACGACTGAATCAGGTGATTGGGTCAGTCGCACGACTGATTCATAAGACTGGCTCAGTCGCACGATTGAACCAGGTGATTGGGTCAGTCGCACGACTGAGTTATAAGACTAGCTCAGTCGTACGATTGAACTAATTGTATGGTTCAATCGTGCGCATGAACAAATCGTATGACTCAGTCGCACGACTGAACCATACTAATGGCTCAATCGTACGAATGTACACTAAAACCTATAAATATCACATAATTTGTGGAAAAACATAACAATTCGAATTCTTTCATACCCTAGCCGTCCAGAGAGTTCTATCTCATCCATCCAAGTTCATAGTTTGTCCTGGATAGTTTTCTAATCATTCTCAATGTTGTTCTATTGTTAGATTGATTCAGGTTTTCATTCTCACTGATTGGATCATCAATCAAATAGGATTCCACACTATTTGATTAGGTTAAACGTTGAATCAGTTAGTACTCCGTACGTACACGGTCCTAAGAAGAAGTTAGAAATGATCAAATCCTTTATGAAAGCGGAAAAGGATCGAAAAAAGTCGTATGCCGATAGGAGGCATAGACCGATCGAATTCAAGGTGGGCGAACGAGTTATGTTGAAGGTCTCACCGTGGAAAGGGATTATCCAGTTCAGGAAGCGAGGAAAGCTAAGCCCGAGATACATAGGACCTTTACGAATAATCGCACGACTAGGAGAGGTGGCCGATCGGTTAAAGTTGCCAGATAAGTTAAGTGGAATTCATCCCACATTCCATGTATCCCATCTGAGAAAGTGCTTAGCTTACAAAGATATTAGTGTACCACTGGATAACATCGAAGTGGATGAACGACTCAATTATGTGGATCAGCCAGTGGCAATCATAGATCGGAAGGAGAAGAAACTGTAGAATAAAGTAGTTCCACTGGTGCGCATGCAGTGGAAACACCAAAAGGGTTCTGAGTCTACGTAGGAGACTGAAGAAGAGATGAGACAACATTACCCACAGTTATTCGAAGAGTGACAGGTTTCGGAGACGAAACCTTTTTATAGGGGGTAGACTTGTAATGCCCGGAATTTTGTCAAAATAAAAGGAAATAAAAGTATTCCGAAGGAAATAAAAAAAGAAATAAAAAAAGAAGCTATAATGGAAGGAGGCAAATTTAAAAATAGTACAAAAGTCATATTTTTATATATATGGGGAATGGCCGCCCATACCACCTTTTTCACATCCTTTTTCGGCTGAAAGAAGAATGAAAGAACAGAAGTCTTTCTCTCAGTTTTTCAAGAAGAAGAAACTGAATTCACGAATTGGTAAGTGTTCTTCATGTTTTTAGTTTGTTTTTGTGAGGTTTTCAACCATTAGAACCGATTTATATGTGTTTTATGTGTTCGGGTATGTGTTTTGACATGTTTAGGTGTTAGAGTTCTTTTAAGAAGTTCAAGTTAAGGGAAGTTAAACTTGGAGCAACTTAAGTGAGTTCTAGACCCCGTCTCTTACATGTTTTAAAGTGTTTTGGGGCTGAAAATGTATTAAATGTTTTTAAAATTTATTATGTATGTTTACCCGTATGTCTTATGCTTAAATGATGATGTTTTAATGTTGTTATGTGTTGTTTATGCTTAGAAAGGTTGTAACAAGCTTAGAAAATAAGGATATGATGATTTGGAACTGAAAATATGTTAGAGTTATGTCAAACAGGTTGGTCATGTGCCTAAATAAGGCCCATGCGCCTAAAATTTGCCTTAAGAAAGAGTTCTAAGTAGTGTCGTGCGCCTAAATAGGGTTCATGCGCCCAAACAGTACCCCATGCGCCCAGCTAATGCCTTAGAAATTTTAAGTCTAAGTCCATGCGCCTGAACAGTAGTTCATGCGCCTAAGTTCTAAGCTCAGGCGCCTAAGTTCTAACCTCATGCGCCTAAGTATACCCCATGCGGCCAAATAGTGCCCATGCGCCCGAAATGGCTCATGCGCCTAAGTGTTGAAACACCCAAGTAGGCTCATGCGCCCGCATAGTTGTAACACGCCTAAAACAGGACTCATGCGCCTGCATAGTGATCATGCGCCAAACACTTTGAATTTTTATGGAAATTTTGTAGAAAACAGAATGATTATAGTTTGACCCTGGTTTGACTTTAGGGTTATAAATGATATTATATTGCATAATTATGAGTTGTTCTTATGTTCCACATTATTTATTATTGTGTGTTTTACGTGGTGTGTTTACGATCGTAAATGCAAAGTATTATCATTAATTAAAGTGAAAGATCAATGATAAAGAAAAGTGGAACATAAATGAAAGAACATAAGTCTTCCAAGCAAATGTATAGGAGGTGCATGACCATGTTGTCGTTAGCTTAACTGTATGCGGTTTAGCTAAACCGAAGGATGCATGCAGGGTCAATCATTGAGATTGAAAGGGACCCTTGTTGCATACCCTAGGTGACAGGGTCAACTTAGTGCACAATATTCGTGGTCTATTTATAGAGCACATGCCTAGCATCAGCTTCGTGCACAATGTTCGGGAGATTGCACATTGGTCCGTAAGAAAGTGAAAGATAATGATAAAAGTACGAGAAGGAACAAAGGCATACGATACTGATTAATAAAGAAAGTTTACTTGATGAATGTATGATGCATGCTCATGTATGAAGGAAAAGAAAGTATTTTTATGAAAAAGAGTATTTTCATATATAAGGTTATATAAGGTAACGCTTTTAAAACTAGAATTTACTCAACAACGCTGACTTTTATACATTTTCAGTTGGCAGGTAAGCATTGCTGAGGATGGCACGCGGGTGAAGCTACTCGACGGGACAAGGCTGACATCCATTTATATTTTGATATTATTGTTGTTTTGTAATGCAACTAACAAGTCTTTTGTAACTAATGAACATCGTTTTATTGCTTAACAACAATAATTATAAATGAAAAGAATGGTTTTTGTTTCCGCGGCTTAATTTATGATTATGTAATGTTTTATCTAATAATGCGATGATTATCCAACTGTGAGTTACCCAGGAATGGGGGGCCTTGCAAGTTGGTGCCAAAGCTAAAGTTTAAATGAATTGGGTAAATTATTTTTAATACCTAATCTTAAAATGAGAATGGGACAAACAAAGGGATGTCAGCCCGAGTAGCTATGTGTCATCAGGTATTACTTTTCTGAAAATTAACCAGTAATATGTGCGTGTGCTCTTTGACTTATGTGTTCTTAGTAGATTTAAATACTGATTTAGTCAGGACAGGAAATCCTTGGGGGTGTGAAGAGTAAAGTAAGTGGCTAATCACAACTGGCCACTGTAATTAAGTACTTACTATACTTAACATAAACTGAGCTATTACCTTGAATGACTGTATTAGTGTTTGAATCTTATAGTGTTTAGAGGATGGCAGGATGTAGATCATCTAAGGCTTCCAGAGGAGGAGGACATGGTGGACTTGGTGCCGAACCGCGTGCAACGAGGAACAAGGCTAGGACAGCCGAGACGGCACATGTAGAGCCTGAGGTACATCAGCAGGAGGGCGTTGATGAGAGTGCCAATCTGAGGGCCTCAGTGAAGGAGGCAGTGGTAGAGGAGGTCCACCAAGTCATGCAGACGATCCTACCATCTATGGTAACTGAGGTCATCCGAGCTGTGAAAGAGGATGAGAGGAAGAAGGAAGAGAGAAGGACTACGGCTGGGAGAAAGGAGAATGAGAAGTGTGATGATGAGGGTGAGGAGCTGAATGCTGAGAAGGCAGCCTCTATTGATGAGGAGGAAGTAGTAGTGCGGGAAACCATAAGGGGATGCAGTTACGGGGCATTCTAGCGATGCAAACCCCCGACTTTCGATAGCAACGGTAATGCTGCTGCCGCTCACCGCTGGGTGAGGGAGATGGAATCAGTGCTGGAGATTAGTGAGTGTCGTGAAAACCAGAAGGTGAAGTTCGCTACTCACTCTTTTGTCGACTCAGCGTTGTATTGGTGGGACAACATTGTCCAAGCTGAGGGTGCCAGGGCCATCGGGAAGATGCGATGGAGAGAGTTGAAGAAGTTGTTGATCGAGGAATTATGTCCTCACCGGGAACTTGACAAGATCGAGAGGGAGTTCCTACAACTCAAGGCGGGAACCATGACCCACCAGCAATACACCACCAAATTTAACGAAATGGCAAGGCTGGTGCCGGATCATGTGGCGCAGGTGTCGAGGAAGATCAAGAGGTACATACAGGGATTGCCGGCTGACGTTCGTAGACATTTGATCGCTGCTCAGCCAGGTACCTTTTGATCGGTTGTAGACCTGGTGGGTAGGTTGTATGATGAGCGGGAGGAGACGGTGGTGGAGGTGAAGAAGGCGAGTGGTGGTGATAAGAACTGGAATGGAAAGAGGTTTGGACATGGTAGTTTTACTCTAAACAATAAAAAGATGAAGGTGGATGATCGTAGGGTGTTGTCAAGCTCGGGGCTGAGGAAGTCCGGTAAATGTGGAAGGGAGCATACTTGTGAGTGTAGGTTGGGATTGAATGTATGCTTCAAGTGTGGCAAGCCTGGCCACATTGCTAGAGACTGTAGGGTGCTGATGTGCTATAGCTGTGGCGAGGAGGGCCACGTGAGTAAGGACTGCAAGAAGCCAAGGGCGGAAAGCTCTGGGGTGAAGAAGAAGGCTGAATAAGGAGGGCAGAGGGCAAGTTCTAGAGCTTACACGATGACCAGGGAGGAAGCCAAAGTGGACCCCGATGTCGTGTCAGGTATGTTTCTAGTAAACCAAACTTGTGCCTCCGTATTATTTGATTCTGGTGCGAGTAGGAGTTTTATTTCTACTGCTTTCTATGCTAAGTTGCTTGTTAGTAGTAGAAGTATTGATGAGCCATTTGATGTAGAAACTGCTATTGGTAAGTCCACTAGAATCTCTGATGTGATAGAAGATTGTGACATAGAACTAGATGGCCATAGGTTTTCTGCAAATTTACATGTGATGCCCCTAGGTGGATTCGAGGTAGCACTAGGGATGGATTGGTTAGCAACCTATGAGGCGAACATCATGTGTCGTAAGAAGATTATTCGATCAGTTGCGCTCGATGGAAGTTCGGTGACGGTCTATGGTGATCGATGGCGGTGGCAGGGAAGTACATGAGACGTGGATGTAGTGCCTACCTGGCCTACGTGAAAGATGTGGACGCGTTAGTACCACAACTGTCTGATGTGCCAGTGGTACGTGACTTCCCAGCTGTGTTCCCAGAGGATTTACCATGTGTGCCACCGGATCGTGAAATTGAGTTCCAAATCGATCTGATACCAGATGCTCAACCCGTTGCCAAGGCACCGTATCGATTAGTTCCGACGGAGATGAAAGAACTCATGGATCAACTTCAGGAGTTAATGGATAAAGGGTTTATTCGACTGAGTATCTCTCCTTAGGGTGCTCCGGTCTTGTTTATAAAGAAGAAGGATAGTAGCATGCGGATGTGCATCGACTACCGAGATCTGAACAAGTTGACGTGAAGAATCAGTATCCACTACCGAGGATTGATGACTTGTTTGATCAGCTCCAAGGTGCCAGTTGGTTCTCAAAGATAGATCTTCAATCTGGCTACCATCAGTTGAAGGTAAAGGAGCAAGATATCCCTAAGACAGCTTTTTGTACGCGTTATAGATACTACGAGTTCCTCGTTATGTCTTTTGGATTAACTAACGCGCCAGCTGCCTTTATGGATTTGATTAATCGAGTGTGTCAGCCGATGTTAGATAAATCAGTAATTGTGTTTGTTGATGATATCCTGATTTATTCAAAGAGCGAAGAAGAATATGCCTGTCACATTCGGGAAGTGTTAGATACACATAGAAGAAAGAAGTTCTATGTCAAATTCTCTAAGTGTGCTTTCTGGTTACGCAAAGTTCAATTTCTGGGTCACGTAATGAATGCTGAAGGAATTATGGTGGACCCGGCAAAGGTTGAGGCGGTAATACAAAGGAAGTCTCCAAAGACGCCATCCGAGATCCGTAGTTTCTTGGGTTTGGCGGGTTATTACAGGAAATTCATTCAGGACTTTTCCAAGATAGCCTCCCCTTTGACTAAATTGACTCACAAGGATGTGAAGTTTGTATGGGGTCGAGAACAGGAGTGTGCTTTTGAGGAGTTAAAGACTAGATTGACTCAAGCTCCTGTCTTGACATTACCCGAGGGGAGTGAAGACTTAGTGGTATATTCGGACGCTTCTTATTCGGGACTAGGTTGCGTGTTAATGCAACATGGAAGAGTAATTGCCTATGCATCCCGACAGCTGAAAACCCACGACGTCAACTACCCTACCCATGATTTGGAGTTAGCGGTTGTGGTATTCGCATTGAAGATTTGGAGGCACTACTTATACGGGACGAAGTGCACCATCTTCATGGACCATAAAAGCTTAAAGTATTTCTTTGAGCAAAAGGATCTTAACATGAGACAGAGGAGGTGGTTAGAGCTCATCAAGGATTATAACTGTGAGATCCATTACCATCCGGGTAAGGTCAACGTTATGGCTGGTGCCCTTAACCGAAAAGAGAGACCGAACCGATTCGGGTGAAGGCTTATCAGTTGCTTATAACCGCTGATGTGATGACACAGGTTAAGGGATTTCAAGAAGAGGCGTTGAAAGAAGACCGTCTTAACTCCAAAAGGATAAGAGGACTAGTCGCAGAGTTGGGTGAGAGCACTCACGGTGTTAGAACCTGAAATAGAAAGATGTGGATTCTCCGATATAGAGTATGAGGGCAGATTATGGACGAAGCTCATAAGACTCGATATTCGATTCATCCCGGTGCCATGAAGATGTATCAAGATATGAAGAAAGATTATTGGTGGCCGGGTATGAAGCGCGATGTGGCAGAGTATGTGAGTAAGTGCCTTACTTGTTTAGAAGTGAAGGAGGAGCACCAAAAGCCATACGGGAAGATTCAACCATTGGATATACCCGAGTGTAAGTGGGAGCACATCACCATGGACTTCATTATGAGGTTACCCCACACGACGAGGGGGTACGATACCATCTGGGTGATTGTTGATCGTCTGATCAAGAGTGCTCACTTCTTACCGGTTCTACGTATTCATCCGAGAGGTTGGCAGATCTATTCATTAAAGAGATTGTAGCTCATCACGGTGTGCCGGTGTCTATCGTGTCTGATCGTGACACCCGATTCACATCAAAGTTTTGGAAGAGATTTCATGATGCGATAGGGACGAGGCTACATATTAGCATGGCTTGTCATCCTTAGACGGACGCTCAGTCCGAGAGGACAATCCAGACACTCGAGGATATGCTTCGAGCATACGTGATTGATTTTGGAGGAAGTTGGGATGATCACTTACTATTAGCAGAATTCTCGTATAATAATAGTTATCATACCAGCATTGGTATGCCACCTTACGAGATGCTATACGACAGGAGGTGTAGGACACCCGTATGTTGGGGTGATATTGGACAGAAAGAGTTAGGAAGCCTTGAGTTGATCGAGGCTACCACTGAGAAGTGTTGATACATGATGTCCCAAGATCATTGTACTTTAATGTTTATGTCTTTCAATCTTACATATGTTAATACAAGGATATTTTGGTAATATGATATGTGTTTGAATATATATTTACTATTGAATGTGTCTTAATCTTATATCATTTATACTTACACGCTTGAATGAATATTATATATGGGTTTGTAGTAGTCAGTCGTAGTTATGAGTCAATAATGATTCAGGAATAGGTTTGACTTAGTCTTATGGTTATTCATGCTAATGGACCATGCTTATGGACCAGTCGCACAACTGAACCAGGTGATTGGGTCAGTCACACGACTGAGTCATAAGACTGGCTCAGTCGCACGATTGAACCAATTGTATGGTTCAATCGTGTGCATGAACAAATCGTATGGCTCAGTCGTAAGACTGTACACTGAAACCTATAAATACCACGTAATTCGTGGAAAAACATAACACTTCAAATTCTTTCATACTCTTGCTGTCCAGAGAGTTCTATCTCGTCCATCCAAGTTCATAGTTCGTCCCGAATCATTTTATAATCATTCTTAACGTTGTTCTATTGTTAGATTGATTCGGGTTTTCGTTCTCACTGATTGGATCACCAATCAAATAGGATCCCGCACTATTTGATTAGGTTAAATGTTGAATCAGTTAGTACTCCATACGTACACGGTCCTAACAAGTGGTATCAAAGCCTTGGGTCTTGATTCTTCATGGATTCGATCAGCATTTTGGTTAAAGTTAACTTTTTTTATTCAAAAATCCTTGTTTTTAATACAAAACGAGTTTTTGACGTGCGCGTGCTTAAAAAGTTTTGAACTTTTTAGCTTACAACAGTTTAGGGTTTGTGCAAAATTGTTTTAAGTCTAAACATGTTCAAAATCTCAAAATTTTCAAATTCAGCAATCTCAGTCGCACGATTGGCTCAATCGCACGACTGAATCCCAATCGCACAATTCAACCGTATGATTGACTCAGTCGCATCCCTAATTGCACAATTGACTTGATTAGTACAATTGAATCCATTCGCACTCTCCATTCGTATGATTGAACTCATTCGCATTCCCAATCGCACGATTGACTCAATCGCTTAAGGTTTCCAAGTTTGAACAGTTGACTTTGGGTTTCCTCAAGTTTTGATAACATGGATGATCAGAACACCGCGTTTACTGCTGGAAAGGACTCATGAATCCAAAACCTCTTACTGCTGGAAAATGAAATTGGGAATCACAATAAACCTCCAAAACTGTTGACTTTGGATGAATACCCACAATGGAAACAACGATTTGAGATTTATCTTAATGGTGTAGACCCGAACTTGTGGATTGCTATTGAAACTGGTTACTCTACACCGGTTCGAGCAAATGGTGTTAAGCTGACATTGAGTGGAATAAATGAAGTGTAAAAGGTTGCTCATAATGCTGAGAAGAAAGCTTATGCCTTACTAACACAGTCGATTCCTAAAGATATTTTCCATCAATTTTCAGAACATAAACAGTCCAAGAAGTTGTAGTCAGCTTTGGAAAAGTGATACGATGGTAATGCCACGTTAAAGGCACTGAAGGCCAAAACCCTCAAGAAGGAATTTAACAACTTCTCATCCATTGAAAATGAATGCTTTGATGACATTATAGACAGATTTTATCATCTGATGAGTGAGTTGCACACACATGGGGTAACTACATCAATGGAAGATAAAGTTGCAAGCTTTGCTAATGGATTGCCGGATAAATGGGATCCCTTTATTTCTAATCTGAGACAGAATAGTACCTTATCCACTCTAGACATCAATGATTTTATCTTGAAGCTGAGGGAGGAGGAACTGAGGCTAAAATACAAGTCCAAGAAATGGTCATATACGCAGAATCCATCACTGTATAACATTGTTACCATACTAACTTCATCAGGAGCACCTCTTCAAACAATGTTCGTATCCAACACATCTCGAAATTCTCAGAGTGGGTCATCTGGAAGTGAAATGTCAGGATCATTTGGTGCTCAATACAATATCACATAAACAAATCCAACAAAGCTAAAGACTGAGAATCTAGGAAATGTTACTATTGAAGTAGCCAAGGAATACATGGATCTTCTTGCTACTATTGTGCACTCTTATGATGGATTAGTTGATGGAAAAATTGGAAATTATCATCTTGCGGATGAAGACTATGAACAGGTTGACGAGGCGGAATTAGAAAGAATAGACATAATGTGGGCTCTGGCTAGTGCAGTTAGAAGAGCGAAGAAGTTTGTGAAAAAGACTGGTCAAAACTTAATTGCTACCAAAGACACAACCTTTGGGTTTGATAAAAGAAAACTCACCTGCTTTAACTGTGGTGAAAAGGGACAATTCAAACGAGAGTGCGTGAAACCAAAGAAGACTGGAAATGGTAACCCTTTCACATCAAACAATCGTCAGGACAAGGAAAAGAACGTGACTTCAACCAGTCAAGATTCCAAAGCTATGGTTGCTCAAGGATATGAAGGACAGGACTGGACATTTCGGGTCATTTCTGGTGGTGAAGCTAACATGGCGTTGGTGGAAGATCTTAAAGATGATTCAGCAAGTGAAGGAGATAACTTAGTTGATAATGCCAATTCAGACACCGAGGAAGCTATAGATGCAATTGAACACTTGGTTGAAGACGAACTGGCTGCTGCGAGCACAGAATCTCAAACTAACGAGGAATCTCAAGTTGCTTTCATGGCTGACACCTCCGGCACAACACAAGTAGAATCCAAAGACAAACTTTTTAATAAACATTCCTGTGAAGAATGTGATAAATTTCGTGGAAGTATAGATTTAAAATTTTCTAGACTGTTAGATCACAATGACAGTTTAGTAAATGATTTAAAATTATGCACTGAAGCTAACAGGGTGTTAAAACAAAATAAGAGCTGTTTTAAACAAAAGATTGAACTGTTAGGAAAGCAACTTAGGGAAACTGAGGTTGTTGCCTTTAATCAAGCAAATGATATTAAATTCTATCTAACAACAATAGAAGAAATGAAGAAAGAAAAGGCAATTCTTCAAGTTAAAATTGAGTCTTTAAATCAGAAACTTTATAGTCTTGCTAGTTTCTCTCACATTGTTAAAAATTTAGTTAAAGAAAGAACTGGGGGGAAGGGATTGGTAATCAAGTTGTGCCACCACCACATACGATCCTTTTGAACACAAAATGTCGACCCATAAATAATAACCCAATAAAGGATCATGGGTGAAAACACCTCTAGTCAGTGATCCGGATACCACAGTTAAACCTGTGCCACCGGTAACTGACCAGAAAGCAACTACATATGGCACAAAAGATGAGATTAAAATTGAATATTGGGTTGAAGAGGATGAAAGTGCTTCTCTTGGGTTGGGTTCAAACGTTTCTGTTTCAAAACCTAAAATTTCAGAATCAATTCAGTCTAAAACTGTTCATCATCAAAATCTCAACAAAAAGAAAAGCAATTATAATCAAAATGTTAAACAAATTATGTTTATCAAAGAAGATGAAAAACCTAAGGTTGAGAAGAATGAGATAAATCCAAGACCATACTCCCCACCACACAAAAAATCACCCAGTCCAGTAGAATGGAGATCCTGTTTTAGATGTGGAGAACGAGGACATATATCTCCAAATTGTCCCTACTATCAGACACCAAGACGAAAGGTTGAACTTTTTCAAGATAATAAACCAACGTTTACTAAATCAAGATCACATACCCCTCCAAAACACCACAGGCAATACAGACAAGCCACTGGTAAAGCTGTGATGACTGAGGTAAGACAAGTTGATGAAAGCAAACTACGAGTTCAAACAATAAATCAATCGTCTGTTTATCATAAATAGTCCTTACACAAAACTGGTCTGTGGAAAGCCAAATCGTTAGTTGTGTCTGAGAGTGAGGATAATATGAAGCATGTTGTCTTTCTAACTTCAAAAGGAAAATGGGTAGAGTTTGTTATGTGTGATGCCTCTGGGAAACCCAAGCTTGTGAAGGCTGGGTCCCACACCTAAACTAATTATTTCTGTTTTTATGCAGGTTGTCCGCTACAGCGCTATCACTAACACCTGAATTATTGATAGTAGGGCATCCAGGCACATGACCGGGAATTTGTCTCTCCTTTTCAAAGTCAAACAAATCAAAGGGAGACATGTATCTTTTGTTGGAAATAAAGGAGGCTACATCACAGCTCAAGGTGAAGTAGGAAATGGGAAGGTGAATTTTGATAAAGTAATTTACGTTCAACAACTGGAAAACAATTTACTTTTCATTTCTCAAATATGCGATAAGGGATTGAAAGTGATGTTCGATGATAAGTAATGCTACATTCTAAAGAAGGAATATGTTATCCCTGAGAAACAAATCTTAATGTCAGCTTTAAGATATAATGATCTATATGTCTTGGACATGTCAAGAGCTTCTACCATTGAGTCAGCTGCATAGTGTTCTTGTCAAAAGCCATGGAGAAGGAGTCCATATCTTGGCACAGGGGAATGAGACATATCAATCCACGGAAAATGAATCACTTGGTTCAAAATAATCTGGTTGAAGGAGTTACAGATAAAAATTTTCAGCTTCCAGATTTCTGCATATCATGCAAGAAAGGGAAACAAACCAAGAAATCTCACAAATCAAAGAAAGTTCATTCAATTAAGATGCCTCTGGAGCTCCTGCACATGGAACTTTTTTGGTCCTGTCAGTATTAAAAGCATAGCTGGAGACTTGTACTATTTTGTGGTCACAGATGATTATTCAAGATTTTCATGGGTCATGTTTCTTCAGTCAAAATCAGAAACATTTGAGTCATTCAAGGTATTAGTCACTACACTAGAGTCTCTGTACAAGTTGAAAGTGAGGAAAATTCATTCAGACAATGGCACAGAATTCAAGAATCAATGGATGGATGCATTTTGTAGAGAGAAGGGGATTGTACATCAATTCCCTTCTGCTTATACTTAACAGATGAATGGAGTTGCTGAAAGCAAAAATCAAAGCTTTATTGAGACCATGAGGACTATGTTGGCAGACTCAAAATTGCCTGTTCAATTCTTGAATGAAGCGGTTGCGATTGTATGCTACACTCTCAATCGAATTCTGGTAGTCAAGCGTCACGAAAAAACCTGCAATGAGTTGCTTCAGAAACGTAAACCAAATCTGGAGTATCTCAAACTGTCTGGTGCTCCTTGCTTGTTGCTTAAGAAAACTCAGGCTAGAAAGTTTAATAAAAAGGCAGATAAGGGCATTTTTCTTGGACATAATATTCCTGACAAATGGGTTTACAATAACTCAAGAGGTCAAGTTGAAGTATGGTGCAATGTAGATGTTCAACGATACACCAACCCCCTTGCTGGGAAAGGTCCATCATCATTCTTTGATTATGATGGATTTTTCAAATCATTTAATCTTCCGCCTGAATATTCTAACGATGAGATCACTGCGCAAATGATGTATGACGTTCTGAACACTCCAAATCTGAACTCCAGCACTACAACTCCAGTTAATGGTAATTCTGGTTCCTCAAGGACAGATCTCGAAGTAAATGATCACTCCTTGGATGATGAGGAAGCTGCAAATATGGAGCACGGCAGCCCAAGTGATAGTACAACTATAGTTGAAAATGATTTGGCTGAATCCTCTAGAGCAAGATAACAAACAGTCACAGAGGATGAACCAGTGATCATAAATTTAGAAAATAAAGTGGTTGTTTCCATAACACTTGTGACCAGGATTAGTATAAATCATCCCCAGGAAAACAACATCAGGGATCTTCTCTCTGGGGTACAGATATGAAATCAACTGTACATTGCTGACTACACAGCTGTGATGGAAAAGGGATATGTGCATGATGGGGCATACAAATGTTTTGTTTCTCAAGTTGAGCCCAAGTATGTAAGTGATGCCTTGAAAGATGAGGCATGGGTTAATGCGATGCAAGAAGAACTTCTACAGTTTATGAAGCTAGGCGTTTGGACGCTAGTGGACAGGTCGAAGGGGGCCAAAGTTATTGGAATGAAATGGGTTCTTCGGTGCAAGAAAGATGACCAAGGAGTCATTATCAGAAACAAAGCACAATTAGTGGTTCAAGGATTCAGACAAGTTGAAGGTGTGGACTACAATGAAGTTTTTGCACCAGTGGCTAGGATGGAAGCAATCAGGATCTTCCAAGCTTACGCATCCTACATGAAGATCAAGGTCTACCAGCTGGATGTTAAAAGTGCTTTCCTTCATGATGACATCCGTGAAACAGTATACGTGAGTCAACCCGAGGGATTTTGATGTGTTTTAAATTATACATATAAAACATATCAATTGCACATCAATTATTCTATAAACTCTTACTTAAAATGATGATTTGATACCTAAATCGTTCATATTATGTTTTCAGGCTTGGAAAAGACCAAGATGAATAAAAGGAGCATAAATAAGAAGAAAATAAAGAAAACCATGTTTTGGAATTCAAGAATGGGGCCGTGCTTCATGAGGCATGCCCCCATGCCCAGCCTGAAACACACCCCCATGCTAAATTCAACACACCCCCGCGTTTGTCAGTCCGACAGGACAAAAAGTACGGTTCCCCGACCTGAGGCACGGGGCCGTGCCCTACCACAAACACGGGGTCGTGCCCCATTGAACACGGGGCCGTGCCTGACAACATCTGAGCGTACGAGCCGACCAACTTTTACGTACATTGTACTATCACGGATCCGTGCTTAAACACTCCATAAAGCCTATAAATAACTCTTCATTTGCAAATTTGAATAAAGCTTTTTGGGAGGTGAAGTGCTGGTGTTCCCTCTCGGGAACCTAGACTTTGGAGGTCCTTAGAAGGTTTTGGAGGTCCATTCAACACTTAGAAGAAGCTCGGGATCATTTAACATCATCCATAGTGAATCACCGGTTTGATTGTTCTAATTTATCAATGATTTCATTACTATCTTCTATCTTTGTTGTTAGGTTCAAGCTCATTATGAGCTAAACTTCATTTGTTATATTAATTTAGTGAAACCTTATGTAATTTATGATGAACTAAGGGTGTGATTTATATTATGTTAATGTTATGGTGGTCTTGGGAAAACTTTCGATGGGTAG
>BJCO01363110.1:0-12291 GCA_018326465.1 Flaveria floridana
TATATATATATATATATATATATATATAAAGTGCACAGGAAAAAAAAAAGAGGAAGAGGTGGACAGCCGCAACAATTGAAACAATTTGAGCCGCAACAATTGAAACAATTTTGATTCCAATTGTTTTGGGTTTTAGCCGTCGTTCGCAGAATCATCAATTCATCATGGAATGAAGGATCGTTTATCCGGAGTTGGATTCCTGGGAGGATGGTGAAATTTCAAATAGTCACAATCTTTTGTATAACATTTGAGATTAATTCTTGAATATTACTAAATAGTAATATATATCTTGTGCTTTCACATGAATGACACATCAACTTAATTAAATAATTAATTCTAGCGTACATGACAACATATCTATTGGCGTAAAGAAGAGAGATGTTGCATGATCATCCACGCTTGAGAAATAGCTATTCTCATCCTCATGTTGATAAACAACTTGAGAAGCTCGTGACATGTTGAGGGAAACCGTAACAATCGAAAGGGGAAATATGTTAGGTGCAATTAGTGCCTCGTTCAGTTCTTTCCATGTTGTTTGGATAAGCTGCAGGATTTGTTTCCTCCCATCTTCCTCACTTGTTATATTATTCTCCCGCATCAATAGTTGTAGGCTTGATTCTAAATCGCCTCTCTCTTGTTCCTGCTATGCATAATCACAATCGCATAAAACTTATTAAGAACCAAACTTATCTGTAAAACTCTGATAAAATGATGAAACTTTACGATGTTTTATGTGATTTATGCGACTACTTAAGACCTATACCTATTTAACATTGACAAACAATTGTGTTTATAAGTGGTTACCTTTGAAGTCCCCAAATCATCCCAAAGACGTAGAATTTTTCCAGCATCCGAGAAGAAGCGAGGATATGAATGAACATGATATCTCATATTTTCATCAGTAACCCCTTCACCTATGAGAAAAAATAGATGCACCAGTGCCATGTATGTTCCTGCAGTTGTAATCCCATTCTCTATGTAGTCTTTAAGATCTGGTTTATTCCCCCGTTTTACCCATTCTGCTTCCACCATGAATGCTTGGACTGTGTCAATCCAGTAGAATGATATATACGAATAGGTAAGTAATATAATGGTGGTCAATTTTGTATAAGAAGAACAAAAGACTAGTAGTCAAATGCTTAAATTCACCGTTTTTTGATGGTATGGAAGAACACTTAACCCATGATTTTCAAGGACAACAAAACAAATTTCATTTGTAGTATTATACAATGCCATGTAACATATCTTCATGTACTCGGGTAGTTGTTCCATTTCTTCCAGATTCCATCTACCATTCAACATTGGCACATTTTAGTCAATCACGTATTTGCGTCAACATTAATTATGTGCATGCCCGAATAAGGTGAACTCTTACCTATGAATTGCTTTTGTAAATTGTTTAAGATCACCATATGAGCCATAGGTGTCAAATATATCATCAATGACCAGCAAGATTGATATGGTTTTAGCCAGCTCAATTCTGATGTTGGAGTATTTTGGCTCAGGTAAGAGCCCCACAGTCCATAGAAAACACTCGACAGGGCGATCTCGAACAAAAGTTAACTTTCTCGCTAGACCCAGATGTCTCCACCACCTAATAATAAAAAGTTAAATTATTATGTGCATATAAATATTGAACACGCAAAGATGAAAACAAGTGTATCCTACTTAAATTCACCTATTAATCTCAGCTAGCTCCATTTGATGGAGTGATTGGACTTCATTGTATTCCAATTTTGCAAGTTCTAGGAAAACTGGGGTGTGATCATTATCCTCGCCATATTCATTGATGTACCGTCTTGCTTCTAATCTAGCCATCCTCAAGTGCCTTGGTAGCTCAATACTCTGGAGAATTTTTTCACGTAGCTTTTGTGTTAATCGAGAAAATGAATTCCTGAGGTGCGTAGTGGTAAATTCCCTAGCCTGTGATAAAACATCTTCCCCATTTGCACCTAAGTATGAAGCTTCATATAAACTAAGCAATCCCTCTATATCTTCTGTCAGTGACTCGCGAAATTTACCATTTTCATCAATGAATGGTTCGAAAACATCTATTTAATTCAAAGCCAAAAAGTTGCTTTTAGCATACACACAATATAGAGGGGAGAGTTTTATGCTTCTTCGATATGGATCTTAAGAGAACATTCCTTCTGTTAAATGTTATAAGCCAGTTGATTATAATAAATTTCTTTTGTTGGTGATTTTAGTGTCGATAAGGTCTTTTAATTGTAGTTTTTTTTAACTTACTTAGTATGAATTAGTATAAATAGTATTTAAAAGTTAGAAGGTGTGGAGTGTGCATATTCACACAAGGCAGTACTCAATTTTAGAACCCGGAACACGATGATTTAAGGGGCGAGAAACTGTCCAGACCATGGGAGGTTTCAAAGGGCACTGCCTCCTTGGAAAGGGTGAAGTTCCGGGTCCAAGGGGCAGCAGCCCTTGATGGGATCCAAGAGGTAACTAATTATGAGTAGTAACTAATGAACAATAGTATGTTACAGCTAATTAGTACTAAATAAGATCATTACTGGCAATTTGACCTTCAGTAGAAACAGGTACGTGCTACATTGAGACAGAGATAGAGAGTTTCTAGTTCCACGTTAACAGTATGACATTACACGAAGGAAGAAAAATATATTTAGATATATTATCAAGTTTTGATAGATCTTTGAAGCAACTGTCCATATATTGTGTCATCTTATGTATAACTCCTTCCTAAACTTCGTAAATGTGTAGTTAAAATAATATGACTTTTGGTCCATAATATGTTCTTTAATTAGCTGCTTTAAAAAATATTGAGTTGTCCATCATTTTTTCTTTATCCATGTTTTTCCACATTTATTTCGTTTTCTCAATCATGTTATATAAAATTAGATAAAAGTGATAGATCCAAACTAGAAATAGCTAAATTTTTAGGCTAATACCTAGGATTAGGATGGAGATCATTGTGTCGAAGAATACGAAAACGTAGGGCCACCGTATATAAATCATCATCAGGTTGACCATGAGCCAGAGATTCTAATGCTGTTTTGATCTCATTTTCAAAGTTGTACCCTAATCCCAATCTCTGAATCATGTCGACTAGCTTCATTGTCATGGTGGGGTTTGAAGCAGTCATCAAAGCTCTACGTGTGTTTTCCTTTAGCTTATCAATTCTGTTGCTAACATGTTCTCCTTCAGAAGACATCACCTAACAGTCGAAAACAATCACACTCGATATATTCTTTCTATTACATGTTACGGTTTGTAATTCCTTTTGCCACACGTTTAAGTGGATTTTCATAATAAAACAACTTAAAAATAAAATATAAACAGCCAAAAAAAAAAAAAGCTTTTACCATGGTTTGGCCATGATTGACACGTAGAAAATCGGTATTTTGGGTTGTTGATCTTGCAATGGTAGCACGTGGGAAAACAGACAAACACTTGAACCTGAAAACCCTAGAGCTTTTGCATAGTGAATATCTTGCCAACCATGGATGTTGACCATCGCTCGAAGAAAGAACATTATTGCCTACAGACATTAACTTAGCAGAAAACAGTGACGTCATTTATTTTCTATTCTTATTTCTATATTTGTTTAGAAGAGAGAGTATGTTTTGGGTTCTATTTGATGAAATAAGAGAGATGTATATAAAAGGAAATGCTTCCAGTTTGTCAAGGTAATTAATTACCATAATGCCAAAGAACTTATAAACAACTTGGCCAAATCATTAAGTATTGTAGGCCATAAGATTATAATATAATGTTTCAAGGTATGTCTTATTTGACCAAATAAAATACAACACGAATTCAAAAGCCACCACGGTCATCCCATTAATTGTTGAGGTTGAATTACAGGTAGTTATTACTTTTAGTAATGTACTTAATGCATTCTCATGAATATGTGCATAATTAAATTATAGGAAAACTTAGGCCAATAGGTTGGGTACAACTCTAATAAGTTAAAGTGGAGGTGGCTTATTGGGAAAAAAATCTACCGGCCTGCTACATATGAAAGTGGGATCTCCCAATATTATCATGCTACTGTTGTTGGATTAATGTGTACCGGTTCGATCAATTCACGTTAGCAACCGAGCTATGACCCGAATAAACTATACATTGGGTAACGATATATTTACGAACTTATTATCGGGTTTTAATAATTTATAATAGTTATAAATTATTGGATTAAAAATTAAAACATTTAATTGTTAAATATTGAACGGTTCGGTTTCGGTTTGTTATGCGGATTAAAATACTAGTTTCACCGGGCCTTGGGCCCGCGATGAATTAATTCCTCTTAGTTACCTATAAAATATAATAAGTGGAAAAAACCTTACCATTCTTTTCACTTGCATAAAGGCATCTGTAGATGTAGGGTACAAATAACCCATACAAAACCGGGTATCCAAACCCGGAAGCTCGACTCATGCGGGCGCAACAGGTAAGCCAGCAGGACACGTGCACCACATTTAATTACATCGGGATCACCCCCAATCATAACTGCTAATTTAGTAACGGTCAGGGAACATAAAAGGTAACAGATTTGTTGGGGAACAATCCCTGCAAATCAGCAAACGGTTACAGCAGGCAAACACTATAAATACCAAGTATGGAGGATCGAGATCCTCACGAAAGAATATACACAAAAACTCCCCCTTTATTCTTTCTATCATATATTTCCATCCAACCAATACTTACTCTCACGCTAGAGGGTCGTTACAGGGAGATTTCCCCATGGAACGCCTTAACTGGTGTTGTTTTCATTGTACGTAGGTGTGAAGCTTCAGAGAACACCGGTGGATTGAAGTTCAACTAGACCGGAACCATCCAGAGTTGGACCTTGTATTTACATTGGCGCCATCCGCATCAAAACTCACACGACACTCTTTAGACACTCTCTGACGCAGTCATGTCTATCACCCCACAGATCAACATGTTTAATCCAATGGAAATAATTCAAGTGGAGGATGCAAGCAATGATAGTGGGGAAGCAATCATATTGTGGAATACAAAAGCAATGACAACATAATCGGAGCAACTCATACATCCAGCCGTACCGTCCAACACCACACCATACCACCAGATACCACATTCCCCACATTTCCTCCTACCGCTCAACCACCACCCTGCCCACAACAAAACTTCCCAACCATACCATTACTACCATCCATGTTCCAATTTCCAGTGTCCGCAACACAACCAACACCTTCGACACCAATCTAAACAACATTCTACTCCATGCCCGTACTCGGCATGTATACCACATTTCCACCATTCACACATACCACACCACCCTCAACCACAACCCCAGAACATCAATATCTCATGGCTTTGCAAGAACGTCAGGCCAGGGAACTATACTTGGCAGTGCTCCGGAGACAGCTCCTATGAAGAATCAGCCAGGCTCATACCACTAACAATCCCCACAACTTCTTTCACCATGACGATTGACTTCACAAAGCCATATAAAGCGGCCACGTTGGTAGCTCAATCCAAGTTCATCCCGACAATAACGCAGGCCCAGTTCTCGGGAAGACTGAAGATGTCGTCCCCCGTCAGGAAATATGATGGAACAACTGACCCGAATGAGCATGTTAATATTTTCATAAGCGCAGGGGGTGGAGCAGTGGACAGTACCCGTATGGTGTCACATGTTCGTTCAAACCCTTATGGGGGCGGCCCGCGTCTTGTTTTGATAGTTTACCTATGGGAATCGTAAGAAAATTCAAAGAACTACTAAACAAGTTCATGTAAAAGTTTAGCCAGCAACGTCACCACACGAAAGACAAAATTAAGATACTACACATCAGGCGAAGGGATGGGGAATCAGTCAAAGACTTTATCACCCGGTACAATAAGGAAAGTCTACAAATCGGAGGAGTAGGGAAGACCTCATGATAGCAGGTTTCATTCAGGGGGTACGGAGTGACGATCTCATTTGCAGACTTCACGGGACAGATGGGTTGCGCAAAACCATGGAATCTTTGATGGCAACTACAAAGGTTTTTGTACGAGCAGAGAAGTCTGTCTCAGTAAATAGGGACATGGACCGAAAGTCCGTAAAGCGAGACCATCACAAGACGTTTGATACGGCCCATAGCCGTGGACATGACAAATCAAGCCGACAGTATTTTTCTGACTACAGGCCAAGTTTCAGCCCGAGGAATGATAGAAAACAGGATCAAGGAGGCACCCGACAAAATGCCCGGAGTCTGGTGCTTCGTACACCCAAAACTGGACGCTGGCAAAACTCAAATACGGCACTGTCCAAGACACCGAGTAAGATCTTCAACACGGAACGGCTACAGCTACCACAGCCACGTCCCATGACAGATACGACAACTGGTCACGACATGAGCAAGTACTGCGATTTTCATCAAGACAAAGGTCATACTATAGATAACTGCTATCAATTGAAAAGTAAAATTGAGTTAGCAGTAAAATCCGGACAGTTAGCCCACCTAGTGAAGGACATAAAAACAGTCCCCCAGGAAGCTCCAAGGAACAATGACAAAAAACAGAAGCAGATCCGGGAAGTTAACATGGTAGGTTCCTATAAAGAATGTGGAAAGAAAAGACAAGGTCAGGTTTGGAATCAAGGATGGAAATCCTAATGGTGTTACCGCCATTCAAAGGTTCAAACCGACGGACCAATGATAATTACTACCCGGATAGGTGATTATAACATCTGTAAAGTGTTTGTAGATTATGGGAGCACTGTGGATATCATGTATGAACATTGTCTAAAGAAATAAGACGTAATGGACCAACGAAGGCTGAGACTGGTGAATGCACCACTAGTGAGATTTGTCGGGGAACTAGTCAAGCGGATTGGTCAGATCTCATTCCCGATATAATTACAAGAAGGGTCCCAGATCCGGACCGCAGAGAGACACTTTTTTGGTAGTGTCGGCACCCTCCCAGCATAACGTCATACTAGGGAGGCCTACAATCAAAACCTTCAGAATGCTGCTAGCACCTTGTCAGGGCTTAATCATGTTCCCATCTCCCCGTGGCCCAGCAATGATTCATATTAAAAGACAATGTGCAAAAGTAAAGGAGGTAGCGGGCAATCCAGCACCACAAAGGGAACCTAAAAATGGGTACTCAATAAGAAGTTCCCGGACTAGCCAATCACTATTGGGCACACACTCTCCGCTCCTAAAAAGACACGGCTAAAACAACTGTTGGGGGATAATATGAATGTCTTTGCCTGGCAACCATCAGACATGATAGGGGTACCACGTCACGTGATAGAACATCAGTTAAATACATACCAGGAAGTAGAGCCAAGTATGGGCGCGTAGAGAAGTAAGACGGACGTACAACAGGTGGAGGATTTAGTTAAGGCCGGAATCATGAGGAGAGTTAATATTGGTCCATTTGATCGAATTTCAGCACAAATGATATGTTGAATCGTTTAATATCAGAAACAATAACAGAAAAAAGATGAAGATGAATAAGAACAACCATAATGTATTTAAATATAAGCAATAAGTATCCAATAGTATAAAAGATAACAAAGCTTAATATATTTCAGTAAAGAACCAGCTTACAATAGCCTCTTGCAATAGAAATATTCGATTGAGGTTTTTGCAAGGATGCCCAACAATAAGCAAGATCAAAAGTATATATAGCAATCATATTTTAACTATGCTGGCGAAACTATAGTTTTGCCCGGCAGAGACAACAGTTTCACTGGGTGAAACTAAACAGCTGATTATGAGCGAAATTGCAGTTTCGCTCATAGTTTCGCCGGACTGCAAAACTTAAACTAAATAAACAACATTGAAAAGTAAACTAACATTAAACCTATTACAACGAATATTAACATAATCTAATCTAAGGTGGGTCAAACCTATACATGATCTTCAATACACCCCCTAGGTTGGATCTCACTATCTTCATTGGTCTTGATTTTTCTGATCGGCTCTAGTCTCTACCACCGCCTCTGATATATCTTCATCAGCACCTACAACATTACCTCCCTCGGGACGAGCACTAGCTTGCTCAAGTTGTTTTATTAAGTCCTGGACATCCATGTTCAAATCATCTTGTTTTCTCACCTTCTCTGCTAACTCCTTCAGCTCAGCTCTCACACCCTGCACCTTGTTTGCCACATTCATAATCCAGCTGGCTTCTTTTCTAGTCTCCTCCCCTACTCCTGCTTTGATGTGATTCTCACAAAGTACCAGCGGGTCCTCATCACAAAAAGTGAATAACTCCATAGGATCAAACAGCCTGTACTCTATCCCATTCTTTACCCTGATCACTACTTCCCCCGTGTTGTTATCGTAGAACCATTTCTCAAAATACTGTAGTCATTGGGGAAGGGACTTTCGACAGTCTAACTGTATTCACTGTTTTTTGGGGGTTTCACCCTCAGCATGATCTTCCCTTTACCTGTCTCCCAATCTTTATCCTTCTTTGACCGTCTTCGTTCAGCCTTCATAAAACCAAATGATTTAAAATTATCATTCATTCCATTCTTGATCTCCTTCTCCAACAATGTGGCCCTGTCACTGAGATCAGCATCCAACAATGGCAGCACAACCAACCTTCTCAAGTCCTATTTTAGCAAGGTCTTGAATGCCTTCCTCTTATGCAAGTATGGAATGCCTCCCCCTCTCCTCTTTATCATAAACATCTAGAGGCCGGGGTTATACTTACAACTTATGATTCTCTTATTAGCCTCTTTCTTGCTTAACCCTTTCATGTTTTGGAATAGGGGAGTTAACTCCTCAGGCTCTTTCTCTTTCACAAACCATTCCTTCTGCCCCATCTCGACCACATCATTTTCATCACCTCCTTTCTTGACTACATAGGTTAGTGGTCTTTCATCCACTTCATAATACTCGGGCTCAGAGTCATAATCCACTAGCTGTTTATCATCCTCCTCCTCACCAATCAATCCCTTCTTAACAACTTTATCAGCACCTCCAGTCTGTTCTGGGAACATTTCTTCTCCTCCCAGATCATCAATGCTCATCACTATATCAACAAATCCAGCTTCAAACACCTACTCCACATTCTCTTTCTTAGCTTCCTGCCTTACTCCAGAGCCCCCTGCCTCATCAGTTGCAGCACCAGACGTGCCCTTTCCTGCCTAAGAAGATGTACCCACATTCAGAAATGGGTACTTGGAGGTGTCAGTCCAATCATCTAACTCAGGTTGAGCTAGCTGATTGGGCAAGCCGGCGGCTTTCTTGAGCTCATTCACCTCTGTCAGCAATCTTTTGATCAATCTTTATTGATCCATCATCATCTTTGTCATGCCTTCAATCATCTCATCCTTCTATTTTTCACTCAGCTCTTGGTTTGTAAGTTTAGTCTTGATCATGCTTAACTCGTTAGCAAGAGATGAGTTGAGGTTTCTTATCACATCCTCATCAAAACCTGCTCTCTCCTTTGTTCTTGGGGGCTCAGTAAAAGACTGATGTCTGTGTTTGGTCCTTCTCTCAGTTTCTCCATCATCTGCTTTCTTCTTGGTCCTCCTTTCTTTCTCAACTCTGGCCTCAGATGCCAACTCTTGAATTTCCTGCTCAAAATCATAATCCTTCTCCTTCGCATACCTCTTCCTTTTCATAACAGCTTCAGTCTCTTTCTGCCTCGTCTCTTCTGCTCATTTCTCCTCCGACTCATTTACCCTCCTTATATAGTTCCAACCTTCCAAAGGGTACATGTTTTCCCACAGATGAGTAATCTTCCTGCCAAAGTCATGTCTAATAGCACAGCAGTCTGTAAAAATACGGGTGTTCATCTGTACTAATCTTTTGATCTCTCTGTCTCTGGGAATATTGGGAATAAGATCATCTATAATCATCTGAAGGAATCGACGGTACAACAGCCACTTGTCCTTCTTCAGTGCCATCACATTCTCCACCATGCAATCAAAGATCAGTCTTGCAATATTGGCCTTCTGCCCTCTGCAGCAAATCACCATGTCTTTGGCCCAGTCTAGGTTTAGCCCGTCTGATCCACCTATTCGGTGATCTAAGCACATGATAAACACGTGGGCTATGTATCTCCACTCCATGTAGAGAAAGGACTTTTTGATTTCCTTTCTCGTGCCAAATGGAGGTCCCTTATATCCCATAGATCTAAAGGCATCAAACACCTCCTGATCTGATAGTATAACCTCCTCTCCAGTATCCTCATCGAATCTCAACACCCTCGATATAACCTCAGCAATGATGACCAGGTCATTCTCCAGCACTCTAGCCACAATCCTCTGAGGATTAGTTCTCATGTCGTACTCTGCAGTGCGCCAGAAATCTCTAATGTGTAAATCATATACTGTAGAGGAATGTGAGATCGCATAGGCTATTGGAGATCTCTGTAGCCAACGGATGCAGTCTCTAAAACCATTTTCTTTTGGATGAGTGTCATCTAGTAGAGCAGTGATATTATTCATCTCGTCAAATTTGAGATTAGCCATAGAATCTGAAAAACAGCTGAAGCGCATTAGTACGGTATATGAGAAACTAATATTAAAGAAAAATAATTAAAAGAAGAAAAATGAATGAAATTCAATTTAGTTTCGCTAGCTGAAATTATAGTTTAGCTGGACGAAGTATTAGTTTCAGCAAGCGAAAAAATAATTTCGGCAACAATTATTAATTAGTTTCGGCAAGATAGTGTAGTAAATTCGATAGGCCGAAACTATAGATTCGGCGCAACGAAACTGAGATTTGATCAGCGAAACTGTTAAGTTCGCTCGGACAGCATGACTGCACAGTTTCGCTGAAAACCATTGAACTTTCGTTCAGTTTCGCTGGACTATCGATACTTTCGCAGTAAGAACTGCGAGGGTACCGAAGAGTCTCAATCAAATAAAATGAAAATGAAGCTATTAAACCTAGATTAAACTACGGTCCTTAGTTCGAAACTTACATGCGAAAATAAAACAAGGGTCAATCGAGAATCATAAACACAAAATCTCAGATTTGCTAAATAAGTGTACGATAGGGTTCTCTATAACGTAAAGTTGCGATGGTGCGAAAATGGGAAGATAATTTCGCAAGTTGAGTTATATAGGACTTAGTTCTCAGGCAGCGAAACTATAGTTTCGCCCGTGTAAGCTCTGGTCATAACTGACCTTGCAACGTGCGAAAGAGCCAGCGAAGCTATAATTTCACCCTGCGAAACTACCAATGAAAGTATAATTTCGCTGTATATTTAAAAAATTGAAAATTTTATTTTCTTTTTAAAATAAAATAAAGAACTATTATTTAGAAAATAATTAAAAAAAATAAGCAAAAATAAAAGAAATCAAAAGAAATTTGCCCTACAAGACCTCACCACACTTCACGTATTTTTAAACAAAATCAAACAATGAAAAAAGGATATGAACGAGAAGCTGAAAAGATCTTTTGGAGAATCAAAGTTTGGCGGGATTATTGATATACTTGCCCCTTTAAGTCCATGCCTTCTTCGCTTCAACAAGTGCACCGCAACTACTGTTATCATACTTTGGTTCCTTTAAGGAAAACATTGAATGACCCAGAACCCACAGACATTTGGCAAAGAAACTTATCCTGTCCTCGTGATATATTGAACAAATGACGCGCTCTGCTTGATTTTTCCTCTCAGAATCAATGATGGTCCTTTTTCATAAGAAGGAATGCTCTTATAAACATCAAATGATGAAAGCTCCAGGTCTATACCTACGTATAACAGAGGAGTTGATCAATTGAGTCTTACAGATGAGAGCTTCAGGTCTATACTTACGTATAACAGAGAAGATCATCATTTTGTGCCGATGAGAGCTCCAGGTCAGTACTATCGTACAGCAAAGGAGATCATCACTTCAGGTCAATGTTCATACATAGCAGAGGAGATAAGCAAAAATAATATAACAAGTAGCCTCTTAGATGTGAAAATGACTAAGCATGTAGCTTTTAAGATAGGGTGGAAGATCTAGACCCAAAGATACTTAAAAGAAAAGAATGAATCAAAACAGAGATATGACGTTATTCTCAATCCTTTTTAACAAGGACTTGAATCTTTGTGAAGGTCAAAAATGTCTAGGGAACAATCCAAGTCATCAAGTCTCTTGTTCTTATTAATTAAGCTGTAAGATTACTGTCTACTTCGCTTTCTGGCTGGACCTATCAAGCCTATCCCACACAATCCTATTAACCTCCTTTAAATCATCTAGTATTCTCATATTATTCTGCAAAAGAAAACAAGAAGAGTATTTAAATATATATTCTCCCCCGAAATTTCTACGAATTAAGCAAGATGTTGAAATTTCTTATTTATAATATATATATATATATATATATATATATATATATATAT
>BJCO01363111.1:0-16587 GCA_018326465.1 Flaveria floridana
ACTTTCTCAAGTTACCAAGGAGTGTATTTTACCTTTACATAAGTCTGCCATTTATGAATCTTGAGGCCTTGTTTTCATGCTAATTTTACTATGTATACGTTTATGCAGATGAAGCATGTGCTTGGACATTCAAAATCAATGTACTTTAATTTATGATGTTTCTTGCTATTCTAACCTCATTTCAGGTTCTTGCATGTTTATGTTTTCTTGAAATAATTAAAACTTATTTGATGATGTTTGACTTTGCTTATATTTCAAATAGTTTAGTCCAGTCATTATGATCATAATTAGTTGGGTTTCTTTAGTCCTTACAATGCTTTTCTTATTTATATTTAACATTATTTGTTTTCCTCTTCCTTTGTCTATGATCCCTTATATTGTTGTCAAATGCTAACAATCCAGGAAAAGCTTGCAAGTGGATTGTCATTATTGCTATTATTTGAATTGTTTTCTACTTTAAGCTTATGATACTTTCCATAGCATAGCTAAAAGTAAAAATGTATCATCTTCTTCCATGAGGGGTTTGTTATTGCTGCTGTGAATACATTATCTCTTCATATTTTAGGTCAGAGGTATATATTTAGAAGGGTTAGTCATAACAGGCAGTGTCATGTTTGCTTCATATCTATGCTTTTCTTGTATGTTGCATATTGTGTAGGTTGTCTTTCTTATCTTGGTTGTCTATGTCGTGTTCTTATGAGAGTGAGAGTTCATGTCGAACTTGTGTGACTCATCCTTTTTTTTCATGTACCATCATTTGTTATTATTGTCCTGACAAGGTAATTTTATCTATACATGTTGATATATCTAAATTATTATTAAAAAAAACTCAAGTGATGAAAATCAACTGTATAAAATGACTTTAATGTAACTCATTTTGATTTGGAGTCTTATTGTACATACTTATTGTTGTGTATTAATATCGTGTGAAGTCTTTCTATTTATCCTGTAGTTTTATTTGTTGTTTTATAGTGTATCTGGGTCACCATTGTCTCATCACCTATGCTGCTTGCGTGTTCGTTTCTTTGTCATCCCAATGAACCAGCCAACATCCATAGAAAACATTCTTCTTAAACCAAATAGGTACTAAACAAACCAAATGGTAGCTCACAAACACAACCTTAGCACACCAACAAAGTAAGGTCTTTAACTGCTCTTGGATGAAACACCACGACAATCGGAGACCATCAACAAAGCATCAATAATGACTAATTTAAAGACTCTATAAACATTCTTATAAATCTACCTGGAATGAGTTGTGGTTCGTAATAGACATCGTAATTGAATCGAGACGCCCGCTGCAACGCGCGGGTATTCCCACTAGTAACAACTAAAGCAACGTAGCATTGCATGTGAGAAAATGACCAGACTCTCGTGGTCTAGCATAGGAAGAAAAAAATTTGTGTGTGTATTAATTTTTAAGCAATCAAATCCTACGACCCTTCTCTATCAAAAGTTAGGAGATGGTTCAAATGATAACTTTTTTTATGAGAACTCTAGTAACCAATATGAGCCACAAGTTTTGAATAACAAAATGGTAAATAACAAAGGTAAAATAAAAATTTATAACATGAAAAATTACATAAAATAAAAAACAAAAATGTTTCCATCGTTTCCTTCTTTCATAACAAAATATTAAAAAAACTGTTTTTTACGAACCTCGTTTTACACATGTGTAATACCTAATTTACACATGTACCAGTGGATGGTTTTTTAAAGTATATCAATATATTATGGATGAAAAGATTAAAAAATACTGAGTTTTATGGTGTAATTTTTTTGAAAAAATAATTTTATGAAAAAAATTACAAACGTTTAAAAGAAATATGAAAATGACACGTATTTTCTGATATTCTCCGACACCTTCATCTTGTTTGGCAATTTCAAATTTATAATCCTCATTGTGAATTTTGATTGTGACTTCATAATGCCGGACGATAAGGTGCATCCAAATCTATCATGTTTGCTTCATGTTTTGAATCGACTACAGTGACAATAGGGGCCAAGTGCAATCTCTAGTTCTTCCATTTAGACATGAGATGACAATTATTTTGTGAGGTGGCACGAGATGCATAAATATCACACATGGTAAGTGGCTAAAAACAATCCCTCAAAAATACATCATCTCCATTTTTACAAGGGTTAATTCAAAGAAAAACTCATACTTACTAAGATTTTATTTGGTACCATCTGAATCACACTCTTAATAGTTCAGATGTCTGAATGGTTCAACACTTAATGGTTCAGACTGTTTGTTTCGCGAGCAAATGTTTGAATGGTTCAGACCTTTACCTCTGAATGGTTAAGCATTATATTAATGTTGAATGATTAAGAGGTATAATGCTGAATGGTTAAGTCCTCTTTATCTGAATTGGTCAGACATTTACCTTTGAATAGTTAAATGATATACTAGCTCTTAATGATTAAGACCTCTTAATGACTCATCACTTAATGGTTCAGACCTCTTATTGATTCAACACTTAATCATTCAAAAATTGATAACACAACCCCTAAGTCTGATAACTCGTGAAAAGAGGTGCAAACCGGCCTCGTTATGGTGCCTCCATGAGGGGCATACCGAATTCTTTAAAGAAATTTCATTAACTTCATGATTATGTCTTATTGGCTTTAACATTGATAAAAGCAATTGGAGTTGTATTTATGCTTCAAGGTTAATTTTTCTAAGTTTAAAAAGCCTACTCGTAAAACATATCTTTTGATACTAAAAGCTTAGTATTCGTCGATAGTATCAATTTTCAGTCCGATAGTATAAATTTTTTAATATATATAGAGTTTTCCTACTTTAAATAATTTACCTTCACCTTATGCTTCTTTATAGTATGACTCAAGCTTCACAGCGCAAATAAGTTTAGAAAGTGTGTACGTTCGTCTATAAATTTGATGAAACTAACTCTAGATGATAATAGTTGAAGGACTATTTTGCAATCGGTTACACAACCCTAAAGTCCTAAACCCTGGTCTTCTTCGTATACCTGTAGTTTACTTCACTCCCCTGCTGCTTCTATCTCAACGCAACCGTGAACCACCGCCTCCGTCTACATTTCCGATCAACTTCCGGCGATTAGTCTCTCACAGGTAAAACCCTTATACATGTCTTAGAGTCTTTTTAACTTGTATGCCTCTTTTGATCTCCATCTACATCATTAAGTTGATAAAAATCGAATCTTTATTCGTTACAGTTCATATCTACTCATGCAATGATGGCTTCATCCTTGGATATTACAGCAGCAGAACTCTTACAAGTATGTGTCGTATTAATTTGATAATTCGTTTGAACTGTTAAAGGTTATTGATTGGTGGGTGGCTGATAGTAATCTGTGAGGTTTTTTTTGTTTAATTTCAGGGATCAAATAATTGTAAGTTTTTCTTGCCTAAACCTTTACCAAAGAGTAGAAATTCCCATTTGCTTTCTGGTTCATCTCGTCGCAAAAGAAGCAGTTCAGTGAGGCTATGCAGTAAAGTTGTTCGACGAAATGCCTCTGAGAGAGTCAGAGCTGTGGTTTCAGTAGATGCACAAGAGTTGGGTGATGTTGAGAATTTGGTCAGTGAAAAAGTGATTCATTTCTTTAGAACTCCATTGATTCAAGAAAGTGCAAATGTGGAGTTACTTAAGTTGGTTCAGTCCAAGATTTCTGATCAAATTGTGGGTCTGAAAACAGAACAATGTTTTAATATTGGGCTTGATGGAAATTTGTCAAACGAGAAGCTTTCGGTGCTCAAATGGCTTTTGCAAGAGACGTACGAACCTGAGAATTTAGGTGATGAAAGCTTTATAGCTAAAGAGATGAAAGAAGGGTTTAACACGGTGGTAGTTGAGGTTGGACCTAGGTTATCTTTCACCACAGCATGGTCTGCAAATGCCGTGTCCATATGTCAGGCTTGCGGGCTATCAGAAGTTAACAGATTAGAACGCTCGAGGAGGTATCTATTATATGTGAAAGCTGAAAGCGCACCACTTCAAGAAAGTCAAATCAATGACTTTGCTGCAATGGTGCATGATAGAATGACTGAATGTGTTTATCCCGATAAGCTTATGTCCTTCAAAACAAGTATAGTTCCTGAGGAGGTTTATTATGTACCTGTCATGGAAAAGGGTAGAAAAGCATTAGAGGAAATTAACCAGCAAATGGGTTTAGCCTTTGATGAACAAGATCTGCAATATTACACCAAGTTATTCAAAGATGATATTAAGCGCGACCCAACAAATGTTGAGCTTTTTGACATCGCGCAATCAAACAGCGAACATAGCAGGCACTGGTTTTTTACTGGTAAAATCGTTGTAGACGGTCAACCTATGGATAAAACTCTAATGCAGATAGTTAAGAGTACTTTAAAAGCTAACCCTAACAATTCTGTGATCGGGTTCAAGGACAACTCAAGTGCAATTAAAGGTTTTCTGGTGAACCCTTTACGGCCTACTCAGCCTGGTTCTACGTCTCCACTGAGCCCAACTGCCCGTGATCTTGATATTCTGTTTACAGCTGAGACCCATAATTTCCCTTGTGCAGTTGCACCGTACCCTGGTGCAGAAACTGGTGCTGGAGGGCGTATCAGGGATACACATGCAACAGGTAGGGGATCTTTTGTTGTCGCATCAACGGCTGGATATTGTGTTGGAAATCTTAATATTGAGGGCTCATATGCTCCGTGGGAAGATGAATCTTTTGAATATCCATCACATTTAGCTTCACCATTGCAAATACTTGTTGATGCAAGCAACGGTGCATCAGATTATGGTAACAAATTTGGTGAACCCTTGATTCAAGGATACACAAGAACATTTGGAATGAGGCTTCCAAGCGGGGAAAGACGGGAATGGTTGAAACCAATTATGTTTAGTGCGGGCATTGGGCAGATTGATCATACCCATATAACAAAAGGCGAGCCCGAAATTGGGATGTTAGTTGTTAAAATCGGTGGACCTGCTTATAGAATTGGAATGGGAGGTGGTGCTGCATCGAGTATGGTTAGTGGTCAGAATGATGCTGAGCTGGATTTTAATGCTGTCCAGCGTGGTGATGCTGAGATGGCACAAAAATTGTATCGTGTTGTTCGTTCGTGCATTGAAATGGGTGAGAATAACCCAATTGTCAGCATACATGATCAGGGCGCAGGTGGTAATTGTAATGTTGTTAAAGAGATCATTTACCCGGAAGGCGCTACAATTGATATTAGGGCTATTGTTGTCGGGGATCACACTATGTCCATCTTGGAGATTTGGGGTGCAGAATATCAAGAACAAGATGCAATTTTGGTCAAACCTGAAAGCCGTAACCTTTTGGAATCTATTTGTAAAAGAGAAAGGGTCTCAGTGGCAATTATCGGGACTATTAATGGTGAAGGGCATGTACGGCTAATCGACAGTTATGCACCTGAAAATCCACCAGCTGTTGATCTTGAACTTGACAAAGTTCTTGGAGACATGCCACAAAAGACATTCAAATTTCATCGTGTAAAGGATAAAGCAGAATCACTTGACATAGCTCCTGGGATTACATTAATGGATTCACTTAAACGGGTATTAAGATTGCCATCAGTCTGTTCTAAACGATTCTTGACCACCAAAGTCGATCGTTGCGTAACGGGCCTAGTGGCACAGCAACAAACTGTTGGTCCATTACAGGTCACTCTCGCTGATGTGGCAGTTATTGGTCAAACATTTACTGATATCACAGGTGGCGCTTGTGCCATTGGGGAGCAACCAATTAAGGGTTTACTTGATCCAAAAGCAATGGCTCGTTTGGCAGTTGGTGAAGCTTTAACAAATCTTGTTTGGGCTAAAATCACTAGTCTAAGTGATGTTAAAGCAAGTGGGAATTGGATGTATGCTGCTAAACTTGATGGTGAAGGTGCATCAATGTATGATGCTGCTGTTGCACTTTCAGAAGCCATGATTGAACTTGGAATTGCGATTGATGGTGGTAAGGATAGTTTATCAATGGCAGCTCATGCTTCTGGTGAAGTAGTTAAAGCTCCTGGTAATCTTGTAATTAGTGCTTATGTCACGTGTTCTGATATAACTAAGACTGTGACGCCTGATCTGAAGCTTAAAGATGATGGAATATTGCTTCATATTGATTTGGCGAAAGGGAAAAGGCGGTTAGGTGGATCTGCTCTTGCTCAGGTACTTATTTTGATTGTTAAATTTTACTATTTTCATGTTGGCTGCTCTTGCTTAGGTTCTTATTTTAATTGTTATATTATACTATTTTCATGTTGGTTGATTTGTCTTTGACTGAAGTATTAGGTTTTCCTGCAAGTTTGGAAGTTAGAGCAAATGGGTTCGTTAATGGATTAAATAAATTCTAATTCATTTTACTAAAATTTCTAACTGATTAGTGTCTTGTGTGTGATTTCAAAATATTACTATTATAGTAATGATATAGTTATTTTTAAGGAGATATTATGCCTTATAAATACACTTTGGTAAACTTTCGACGTGTTTTCTTATTAGCTATTTTTTGTTTTACCTTTTGGAAAATATAACTTGAATTGATTCACTCATAAGCAAAACCTGTTGAATATAGCACATCTTGAAGATGGATGACAGCACTATACTACACTGAAACAATGAAACATGAGTTTAACTTGTACAATAGTGAATTATCAAGTTAATGGTAATTGAGTATAAGTTCAGCGTTTTGATTAAAGGTAGAGAGGGTAATTCAATGTGTTTATGCGAAGAAGGTCTAGTTTAGTTTATTATTAAGATATTTGTGTTTTGTAAAAAGAATACAGGTGTTTTGTAGAGATTAGTGTGAACTTCTCGATTATGTGTTTTGTGGAAATTAAGTTGTTAAGTTCAAGTCTTCACATAATATGATATCCCAAGCTTGAAAGTTGAATCTCTCATATTTTGTTCACAGGCGTTTGATCAAATCGGGGATGAATGCCCAGATGTCGATGATGTTTCTTACCTTAAGACAGTTTTTGAGGTTGTTCAGGATCTACTAACAGATGAGTTAATATCAGCTGGTCACGATATCAGTGACGGTGGCCTTATCGTTGCGGTTCTTGAGATGGCTTTTGCTGGAAATTGTGGTGTTCAAATGAATATAAATTCAAATGGAAAAAGCATATTTGAAACATTATTCTCAGAAGAACTCGGTCTTGTTCTTGAGGTCAGCAAAGTAAACCTCAACAAGGTGACCACAATCCTAAAAAACCGGGGTGTCACTTCAGAAATTTTAGGACAAGTAACCGCTGATCCAATGATTAGATTAGAAATTGATGAAATGAAACAGTTAGATGAAAAAACTGTTGATCTTCGGGACATTTGGGAAGAGACAGGTTTTCATATTGAAAAGATACATAAGTTAGCTGCTTGTGTAACTGCAGAAAAAGATGGATTAAAAAACCGACATGAACCCGTGTGGCAGTTAACTTTTACTCCAAGATTCACTGATGAAAATTACATGAACGCCCCTGATAAACCGAAAGTGGCTGTGATTCGGGAAGAGGGCAGTAACGGTGATCGGGAGATGTCGGCTGCGTTTTATGCTTCGGGTTTTGAGCCCTGGGATGTTACCATGTCAGATCTCTTAAAGGGGTCAGTTTCTTTAGATGGGTTTCGGGGTGTTGTGTTTGTTGGTGGGTTTAGTTATGCTGATGTGCTCGATTCTGCAAAAGGCTGGGCTGCTTCTATACGGTTCAACCCGTCACTTTTAAAGCAGTTTCAAGATTTCTATAACCGCCCAGACACGTTTAGTCTCGGGGTCTGCAACGGGTGTCAGCTCATGGCTCTATTGGGCTGGATCCCAGGCCCGAATGTCGGTGGAACTTTAGGAACCGGTGGTGACCCAGCCCAGCCCAGATTCATACACAACGAGTCAGGTGGGTTTGAGTGCCGCTTCACTAATGTGACAATCAAAGAATCACCAGCAATAATGTTTAAAGGGATGGAAGGTAGTACATTAGGTGTTTGGGCTGCACATGGTGAAGGAAAAGCTTATTTTCCTGATCAAATGATATTTGATAAAATTTTATCGTCTGATTTGGCTCCTGTAAGATACTGTGATGATGACGGGAAACCAACAGAAACGTACCCGTTTAGCTTAAACGGGTCACCACTAGGTGTGGCGGCAATTTGCTCGCCAGATGGGCGGCATCTTGCTATGATGCCACACCCTGAGCGGTGTTTTCTGATGTGGCAGTTCCCGTGGTATCCAAAGGACTGGGATGTTGAGAAGAAAGGCCCGAGCCCGTGGCTGAAGATGTTTCAGAACGCTCGAGAATGGTGTTCTTGAAAAGGTTATAACTTTTTATAAAACTTGCAGTTTCGTTGATTCAAGAGTTTAGTTTTCTTGCTGAGAATGATGCAGACACTATAGTTTCTTGAAGGGTTTAAGGATCTACATAAAATTTTTGTCATACTGCTTATCTGCTTTGAACAAGTGTATGGTTTATTACTGCAGGTGTGCAGGTGTTTTGAATTGGTTTAAAAAATAAGCTTTTTCGTTACATACTTGTAGCTGTATAATTTTGTCATTCTATATGCTTTAAAAGGCTTGAAGAATACGAAATAATCTAGATGAATCTTGAATCAATGAGCCTTGGAGGAAGACTTTATTTATCCATAAATATGTATGGAGAATTCTTGGAAATTAAGAACGATATAAGCACTTAATACATATGTCAAAGTTTTTAGAATCGGATGGATCATTCTGTAATTCAACCTTGAAGTAGCATAAATAGGTAAAACCAGCATAAATAGGCAAAACCCTCATTTGACCAAGACATCACTTTAGTATGACAAATACTACCTTCTAAGCTTTTTGTAAACGTGTATGCTCTCTTATGTTGGAAAACAATTTTGTAGAACCTCTATATTAAATCTGGTTTGCGGAGCATGTATCACATTCGCTGTTTGTTTGGTTAATAGATGAATCAAACTTAAAACCCTCAAACTTCTTAAACGTTTTAAACGAGTACTCTCGACAAAAAGAAATGTTCTTAAAAAATGTAGTTCAGCATGATATGAGTATCAAGCACTTCGAAATAAGTGATTGTTCAGCAATCGAATAGTTGATAACATGTTAATACTCTTTGATTGCTGAGCTGATATTCATGTTGAACTGTAATCTTTTGAAAACATTTTCTTTTCTGTTAAGATCACGCGTTAGAACATTGGAGAAGTTTGAGTAATTTAATTTAGGTGCATCTATAAACCAAACAACCACGAATCTGCTGCGCTTGGGGATCCTGATTTGAGATGGAGGTTCTACACAATTGTTCACATAAAGAGCATTTACAGTAAGACCTCTTTTATTACATGGTCAATTCCTAGCTTATTGGTTAGAATATACAAAACTCTCATGACAATAAAAACACATTTGAATTTTAAAGTTCTTCGTCAATAGAAACCCTATTTAAACAAACCAAATATAAATTTTTAGTTTGATGGAGTTAAGGTTTATTTTTGTTTTTCAAAATGAGTTTAAGACCGTCCTTGTTTTGAAATGAAGATTTTATAGATAACATTTCTATTAAATGACTTATGTGATGTCATATATGAAGTAAAGTTTAGACTAAGTTTTTTTTTTATCCTTTTGGTACATGCTAATTTGCAGGTTTCAGCCTTAAACTTTAATAGTTACAATAATATATTTTATTTAACAAATTGTCACACTTTACATCCTTTTGTGTTTAGACACTTCCTACGACTACAACATTGTACACATAAAACGCAGGAGGGGTACTTTGTTGATATACATATATTCTATGACATTAGGCGCATGAAGAACAATTCCTTTTTTGAAACATCATCTTTGTGCAAGTTATAATTGGATCGCCGGTACTTTTTGTGCAAATGGTTTGTAATTCATGGTATATCAATGGTGGCTTGACGGCCACAAGACGATTCTTTGATTTGATGTGGAGTTGGAAGTAGTTTTCAGAGATCCCTTTTCCTAATAATATGGTAGGAGGGAGTGGTGGGATGTTTTTGTCAGAGCTTAGAAATACATTACACGTATTAGTCAGACGTGATTTTTTTTTATATTATCATGCACTTGATTTATGAAGGTATAAAAGTGATATGTGGATATATTTTTTGAGTGTTTCTTGTTAAGTGGATTTTAGAAACCATTATTTTAAACTTTTTGGGATCTTTACTATTATTTAACCAGTTTAGAAGGAATTATTTTAACTTCATGTTATTGTAATATTTCTTTCGAGCTTTGAAAGATTGATTGAATCCTCATGATTTAGTTTTTTAATCTTCCTAATGAAGTTAATAAAAATATGGTGTTTCGAAAAGATAAGTATGATTTATTAAGTTTAGAAGCACTGAATGAACTTTGATTTTTAAGTGGAGAATAAAATGGAATACACACAAAGACACTAATACATACTAAGAATAAACAATAACTAGTGGTATCCATTCATGCATAATGCGTGTGTTATGGAGCGAGCTTAAAAGATGCTCTCAATTGCAGCTCCTAATCATAAACGACTGTCATGTCAAAACAACTGATACCATTATTATTTATCATCAAGGCATGTTATTGTACTATATGATAACAGAGCAATGAAACACACATGTTCATACCTCAGATGAAAACAACATCAACATTGTAAACCTAAAATAGAAGGGGCAACACTCTAGTTGTGGTTTTTAACCATCGTTGACAAAACAATTCTCCCGATAACAGAATCAAGACAATATGCAACAACTTAAAATATGCTAAAGGGTCATCAATCATCATAATAGCATAAGGTCTTTTCCAACGACATATAAAACCGCTGATCAAAGAAATAACTCAAAACATATCCTTATATCCACCCAACAAATAAAAACCCTAGCTAGAACCAGAATTGAAAACTAAGATAACCATTAAGTCAACAGTCTCAGATGAGAAAATCCCTATCATCATAGAAGTTACGAATCAGCAAACAACAAAGTCTCAAATGAGGTATTCTCATCATCATCAACATAACCAATCACTCAACCACAAATTCTCAGATATGTCGCTTATGAATATCCATTTAGGAAAACCCAAAAAGATCACCAAGATTAAAGGCAGATCTGAAAACCCTAATATTTCAATCGACAAAGAAATAGGAAATTAGAAAGAAAATGAGGAAGAGGGGCTACAACAATTGTCAAACCATCAACATGGACCCCTCGACTCGCGGAAAAAACAACCAACTCTACCTAAACCGGAAACAGGAGGCTGAGCGGCGGTTGTTTCCAAAGCGTCCACCAACACATTGGTGGCTGACAGCCATCGACCATCACGGCGACCATCTCCAGATCAACCGGAAAACGGGACATAGAGTGGTGGTCAGAACCGAAGACCCAACAAACAGTGATCTTGTTACGTGTCACAATTAGAAGGACTAATAAGCACTTTTGTAATAGTTGAGGGAGTCTTTGTGTAATTGTGCAGTATAGTCGTTGTTCCTATAACTAACTGTAACGAACTCATTTGGGGGTTATGCAATTGAAGAACATTTTCCTTTCTTTCTCCCTCTCAATTCTCTCTTTGATCTTTGAATTGCATCAGTGGTATCAGAGCTTTCGATCCTCATCGGAGCTCCGATTATCATTCGATCATGGCTAATAACACTCGCAATCAAGAAATTGACAAAGCTTTAAAGGATCACGATAGAGCTTTTACAGAATTGAAGGCTTCTTCGTTGGAAATGAGCAATGCGGTTGCAGAGTTACGAGCGATGGTAGAACAATTGTTACTCAATCAAACAACGCCTGAAGTGGTTCAAAATCCAGGATCATCCGGTGTTGAGCGTAGTGAAGATAAGAATCAATACCGAATGACAAGGTTAGGGAAGCTTGATTTCCCAAGGTTTAATGGCAAATCGGTGCAAGGATGGCTCTACATGTGTGAGCAATTCTTTACAGTGGATGAAACACCGGAAAATATGAAGTTGAGGTATGCGGTGATTCATTTGGAGGATGAAGCGCTCGAGTGGCATCAATCCTTCATGCGTTCGAGAGGAGCTACTGTAGCAGAGCTTAATTGGGTGGATTATGTTCGTGCTATCACAATTCGGTTCTCGAATGTTCTTTATCAAGATCCAATGGAGGAAATAGCTCTACTTAAACAGGAAGATGATTATGACGATTATTGCAACAAATTTGATTCTCTTCTTAATAAGGTAACAATCACCGATTCTCAGGCTGTTAGCTTATTTTTGAAGGGATTGAAGGAGGAAATACGTGGTCCTGTAAAAATGTTCCAACCGAAATCGTTGAATGAAGCTTATGGTTTGGCGCGAATTCAGAATATGAATTATAATAACCTTTGGAAGAAGATAAACTCTGGTTCATCGAGTTCAAGTCAAAAGGTTTGGTCTAGTGCTCCTAAATTCACTAGTTCCAACAATGCGCATAGACTACCATTGTTACCAACTCCAGCAGCGAAACAGACAAGTTCTGTGCCACCCACTCTTAACAATCCGAATACAAAAACTTTAAGCAGTAAAGATATGGCTGTGAAAAGAGCTAATGGTGAATGTTTTTGGTGTCCGGAGAAGTTCACTCCGGGTCATTGTTGTAAGAAGAAGCAATTATTTCTGATAGAAGTAGATGGTGAGGAAGATGAAATTCCGTTGGGGGAAGACACACATGTTGAACCTCACGGGTTAGATCCGCAATTATCCATTAATGCGATGTGTGGGAGTCATTCTTTTGCCACAATGCGAGTGTTGGGATCTTTGGGAACCCGACAGCTTCACATCCTAATTGACTCCGGATCTACACACAATTTCATTAATGAGAAGTTGGCAAAGAAACTACAATGTGAAGTTCATGATATCAAGCCACTGAAGATTTCTATAGCTGATGGTAAGCAACTATTTTGTAAACAATCTTGTCCCCATTTTCAATGGTGTATGCAAGGTAGATGGTACACAGCTGAAGTTTTATTGATTCCCTTGGAAAATTACGATATGATCCTAGGAGTTCAATGGTTACTTCCCTTGAATGATATTCTTTGGAACTTTAATAATTTGACAATGAAATTCATGGTGGGTAATGAGCATTGTGAATTGAAAGGTATTGAAGATAATAAACTGTCTTTATGCTCAGTGGAATCATTGTCCAAACTCCTCTACAAGCATGATCATACATCAACCCACTTATGCAGCATGCAATTGGTGGCTGATCAAGAAACAAGAACAGTTGATTCAAAGGTGGTGAAGGTGCGGTTTAATGAAGATCTTAATGCTTTGTTGGACAAGTATAGTGATGTCTTTGCTGTTCCCAAATCATTACCACCTGAGCGTAGTTGTGATCATCGCATCATTCTCCATGAAGGAGTTCAACCAATTAATCAAAAACCTTATCGTTATCCAGTGGGGCAAAAAGATGTGATCGAGAAGATGACCAGTGAATTGAAAGAATCAGGCGTGATTCGTGATAGTTATAGTGCATTTGCAGCTCCAGTTGTCTTAGTAAAAAAGAAAGACGGGCAATGGAGAATGTGCATGGATTATAGACGGTTGAATGATGCAACAGTGAAGAAAAAATTCCCTATTCCTCTTATTGAAGAATTATTAGATTAATTGGGTCAGGCTGCTATATTTTCCAAACTTGATTTGTGCGCAGGTTATCATCAAATTCATATGCACAAGGATGACATCCATAAAACAGCCTTTCGAACACACGAAGGTCACTTTGAATTCCTAGTCATGCCGTTTGGCTTGACTAATGCTCCGGCTACCTTTCAGTCGTTAATGAATTCAATTTTTAAGTCACTACTACGCAAAGGAGTTCTAGTCTTTTTTGATGATATATTGGTGTATAGCAAGTCAATGGATCAACATTTATTGTTGTTGGATCAAGTGTTACAGCTGTTGCGTGTCAACAAGTTGTTTGCTAAACGTTCTAAATGTACATTTGGTGGTTTGGCTGTGGAGTATCTTGGGTATGTGATTTCTGGTGCGGGGGTTCATACTGACCCAACCAAAATCGAAGCTATTAAGAATTGGCCATTACCATCAACTATTAAGCAGCTAAGAGGCTTCTTGGGTCTAACTGGATATTATCGTCGTTTTATCCGCTCCTATGGCATTATCTCACGACCTCTTACTAATCTATTAAAGAAGGATGCCTTTATGTGGAATCCTCAAGCTCAAACTGCTTTTGATAACCTCAAACAAGCTCTCACAACAGCTCCGGTTTTAGCTTTACCAGACTTCTCAAAAACTTTCGTGGTGGAAACTGATGCATCCACATTGGGCCTGGGAGTTGTCCTAATGCAAGATAATCATCCGATTTCTTGTATTAGTAAAGCTTTATCTCCTCGGAAGCAAGTGTTATCGGTTTATGAGAAGGAGTTGTTAGCAATTCTAATGGCTGTCAAGACTTGGCATTACTATCTTATTGTTGGCCATTTTATAATTCGCACTGATCATCAAAGTTTAAAGTTTCTTTTGGGGCAGAAGGTAACAACTCCACTACAACATACATGGTTAGCTAAACTCATGAACTATGACTATGAAATTGTCTATAAGCAAGGCCATGAGAATGTTGCAGCTGATGCTCTCTCTCGGGTGCAAGGTGTCACTATCTTTACCATGAATGTATCTAACTTTGATCCACTTTTATTGCATCGTATAGCTGCTAGTTGGGAGACTGATCCGGATGTATCAAGGATTGTTGAATCCTTGAGAATGGGTCGATCTATTCCTCGTTATTCTTGGGTAAATAACATTCTGTACAAGAACAATAAAGTGTTAGTGGGGTATGATCTTGCCTTGAGGAATGATATCATTCTTTTGTTCCACGCATCTCCTATGGGAGGTCATTCAGGAGTGCATGCCACGGTTCAGCGTATACGTGGTATTTTTTATTGGAAAGGGTTAGAAAAAATGGTGCGCCATTTCATCCGCCATTGTGATGTATGTAAAAGAGCCAAATCATAAAATGTAGCTTCCCCTGGGCTGTTGCAGCCTTTACCAATACCCACTGCTATCTTTGCTGAGCTTTCCATGGATTTTATTGGGGGCTTACCACGATCACAAGGTAAAGATACTATCTTGGTGGTGGTAGACCGTTTAACAAAGTATGCACACCTTATACCTCTTAGTCATCCATTTACCGCAGCTGTGGTTGCTCAACAATTTCTTGACCATGTTTATAAGTTGCATGGATGCCCGGTTTCTATTGTTTCAAACCGTGATCCTATCTTCTTGAGTAAATTTTGGCAAGAGTTTATGAATTTACAAGGGATCACTATCTCCTTGTCTACAGCTTTCCATCCTCAATCGGATGGTCAGACGGAGGTTGTCAATCGTTGTATTGAGAGCTACCTTCGTTGCATGGTCATGGAACGACCGTCTTCGTGGGCTGCTTGGTTGTCTCTTGCAGAATGGTGGTATAATACTTCCTTTCATTCTGCAATTCATATGACACCTTTTCGCGTATTATACGATTATGATCCTCCTCTCCATATTCCATATATTCCACGAGATTCTAGTGACAGGGATGTGGACATGTTAATGCGTAGTAGAGAGACTACTATTCAACTCTTGCGGACTTCCCTTCTTAAGGCTCAAACTCGGATGAAACAGCAAGCTGATAAGCATCGCACTGAACGTGTTTTCTCAGTGGGCATGTGGGTTTATCTTCGCTTGCAACCCTATATGCAAAACTCCATGCGCCTGCACAAGCATTCTAAATTGACTCCCAAGTATTTTGGTCCTTTCTTGATCATTGAGAAGGTAGGAAAGGTAGCTTACCGTTTGGATCTTCCCACTGATGTTCAGATCCATCTGGTCTTTCATGTTTCTTTGCTTAAACCTGCTGAGGAGGGCACTCCCACCAAGATTCTTCCTATTCCATCTAATCCTCGTTTCACTACTACTCCTGCTGCAATTGTGGATCGTCGTATGGTGAAACGCCACAACAAGGCTGCTATGCAAGTTTTGGTCCAGTGGAATGGGTTACCTCCAGCTGATGCTACATGGGAATATTTGGGTGAGCTGCAAGTTCAATTCCCAGACTTCCTTTCTTGGGGTCAAGAAACTTCTTAAGGAAGGGGTATTGTTACGTGTCACAATTAGAAGGACTAATAAGCACTTTTGTAATAGTTGAGGGAGTCTTTGTGTAATTGTGCAGTATAGTCGTTGTTCCTATAACTAACTGTAACGAATTCATTTGGGGGTTATGCAATTGAAGAACATTTTCCTTTCTTTCTCCCTCTCAATTCTCTCTTTGATCTTTGAATTGCATCAGATCTACCGGAGCACCACCACGAAACAAGAATCAGAGAAACACCATGACAATCGGGATCCGCCAGACGGCCACTGCCTCCGTCACGTCTGTTTAGCGGGAAACAGACGATTGGCGGCCCAAGACGACAAACAAAAGTGGGTGGATCAGTTGTGAATGTGGATGTCAACTCAATCGATTGAATGATATGGAGCATGAAGGCTGAGATCAGTGACCGGAAGGTAAACTCAGACATATTAATGGTACCCATGAGAGATTTCAATTTGTCCTTGTGATGGTGCCTATGGGGCTGAATGCCAAGCGTCGAGTTAAACAACGACGACTATGGAACTCGATATCGGTTTTAATACGAGGAAAGTGAAAAAAAA
>BJCO01363112.1:0-19711 GCA_018326465.1 Flaveria floridana
ACCACCTTCTATCTACCAGAGATAGGATCAACTTCAGTTTTGCTAACAAACCTCCTCGGTTGTTGAGGTTAGAAGTTCACCCATTTCGTGTGGTACTCTTTCTTCAGTGCCTTTCCAAACCGACCTGACATCTTTCCCGGGTTTGCATACAGCAGGTTTAGGCATGCTAGCCTGTTCAGCTCAAAACTAGGGAGAGTCTTCAGATCATGTGGATGTTTGTAGTACTTAATCCCTTTCTCTCTTTTGATAGCATAAACATTTAAATCCTCAAGATAGGCCCAACTAATAATTTTTCCCGACACTTTCTGATATCTCTTAACTTTATATAGCTTGGTGTAGGCATTCTGCTTTGGAGGCTCCCTCTGATTTTTCATCTCAGCTAGACATGTAGCCCATTCAGCCTTCCTTTCCTCCACATCAGCATCATCAGCTTGAGCTTTATTTTCTACAGCTTCTTTCTCTGTGACTTTCTCATCAACCTTGTCAAAATCTCCACTTACAAAAGTTTCACCCAAATCTGGGATAGTCTTCCCATTAAGATCAGTGTACTAGGATAGTGATCAGACGTTATATCCTCAATCTCAATCTCATCAACTCCTTGTAGCCCCTCATCACTTACGATATCAACTTCAGGAGCATCTTTCATAATCTTATCCGGATTCAGTCTGCACATATCAGCCAGTTGTTTGTCTGTCAAGTCGTGAATATTCTCCCGCTCTTTAGTTGTATAGCTCACCGATCTACGCACAATCCCTTACAAATCAAGAATCATTGTGAACTGAGTCTTAATTTGCTGAAGGGGAGCAAGATCAAATTCGTTGACCTATTGATTTGTATCTGTTTGAAAGAATGATCAGCAAAGCGCACATTAATGAATCATCAAAGTATTAAACATAAAATATCATCATTTACATTAATATAATACAATGTTCAATTACAGAAGATTTCAAATTACATAAACATTCTTAATCATTACTTTAATTTTTATCTAGAGGCTCATTAGCTTGAGGAGCTGAGGAAGAGACTCCCTGATCTCGGCTTCGCTTAGTCTGCCTCTCCTTCTCAGATTCATTTGAGGCTGACGCGTTTGCATCACCTTCAGGTTCGTCATCCTTATCATCATCTTTCTTCTTCTCCTCTCCAGTCTTATCTAACACTTCCTCATCATCTTCATCATCTGATTCATCATCACTAGAATCATCATTGTCATCACCATCATCTCTTTTAATCTTTAACATCTCTTCTCTTTTACCCTTCAACCTCAACATGATCTTCTTGTTCTTCTTCTCAAGACCCCCGATCTTCTTGATGGATGCCAGCACTAGCTCATTCTAAGCTTGAAGGGCCTTATGAGCTCGATCTAAAGCCTGCACGTGGGCTTCGTTCTTCTCAGTCAGTTTGACTATTTGCTGGCCCTGTGCTGCATTCACTGACATCAGTTGGCTAATCTGGGCAGTCTTCAGATCATCAGCTACCAGTAGCTTGAGCACTATCCTGTTAAGGCTTGCTAGGTGTTCTTCTAACCCAAGTGTGGGAAGAGTAGTGCTCTGGAAAGGAGGAATATGGGAGGTTGAGGTGCCGGCTTGTGTAACGGTAGGCTTGGTGGTTGAGGTTGTGAAGATGGGTGTGGGGATAGGAATGGTTTGTGGAGGTGTAGATTTAGGTATTGAGCGTGAGGCTGATGTGGGTATTTGAATGGTAGTGGGTGTGTCAGTGGTAGTGGCTGTAATGGTAGTAGTGATAGGGGTAGTGGTAGTGGTGGTGGATGAACTTATCAAAATGATCCTTTGATGTTTCCCCCTTCTTCCCATAGGGTTGGGCAATCCTCTTCTTCCTTGGCCCCTTAGCCATCGATGCTCCCCCTGTGCTGCTAGGCTGTTCGGGTGTATATGATGGATCTGTTTCCTTGATGTCAACACCCTGTGAACCAGCCCGGCCGGAACCAACAACCTCTTTTCCTCTCTCAGTAGCCACCCACTTGCTACCTACCTTCCTGGCAAGCGGCTCTTCTTCTAAGTCCTCAGAATCAGCTCTCAAGTAAAAATTACCCAGATCTTCCATAGTGGGGAGATTTGGGTGAACTGTCGACTGGCCAGAGCCACCTGCAGCAGATGAACCGCCTCCGTGACCCTTATCCAGGTCATCATCATCATCCTCCTCATCATCAGGAATCAAAATGGGCTTAACATCATAGTCACTATCATTATGTCCCCATTTCTTCCTGGCAGGATTAACATATCCAGAATTCGCCAGATGCCCAAATGATCTCCACACAGGGGGCTTTGTCTGCTTTCCCTTATATACCTTCATCCTTCCTAGAGTTGTGTCATCCAAAACATCCAATAGCACCTCATCATCCCTGTTCTTTGGCAGTGTTGGGAGTTTCTCGTTTATGATCATTTGGAGAAACCGAGGATACATGTAGAAGCCCTCCCTCATATAGCTGAGGAATATCTTGGAGAAGCTGAATGGGTGGTGCAGCACTAACGCCATGAATGTGTTCTGTATCTGATCGCTCAACTCATCAAAACCACCTTGTCTGGAAGTAATGCACTTCAGTATAACATGCACTAAGTACTTGAAGGGGGGGCACATATTGCTCTTGTTAAGCACCCCAGTATTAATGTCGCCCGCGTACTTAATCCTCAAGAAACATCCCCGAACGGTTAAGGGATGAAGCTTGGTTAGGTAATCCATATCCTCCCCCAAATCTAGTACTCTCCTCAAATCATCTTCACCAACGTCGATATCCTGACCAAAGATAGAACTCCTGATCTTGTAGGGCTCAACTGATCTATCAACTATCGCATTCTCCCAGAATTCCTGCTGTAGTTATCGGTATGGTGTGTAGGGAGTAGAGATAGCTCGGTATATCCTGGATCGGATTAGAACTCTATAATTCCTACAAACTCAGCAGCATTCCTCGATGTGGTGTTCAGGTAAGCATAAATACTGTGCTTAGTACTCATCGTCCACCTTTCTGCAATTTTTACTGTTACACAAACAACAAACATTAGAATAACAAGTTAGACCAATCCACATGGAAGAAACATTTGAATTTGAATAGGCCTTATCATACTGGTTCAATCGTACGATTGAACTATACGACTGAACTCAATCGTTCAATTAAGCATCCGACTAAGCTTAGTCGTGTTCCTTGTCACACGACTAAACCAGTCGTGCGACTGAAGCACCGATTGATTCAATCGTGTGATTGAATCATGCGTATGGTTCAATCGTGCGATTGAAGTTCATCAGTATGTCCAGTCGCATACGCACTGTGCGAGACAAAAAATTTGAATTTACTTCGAATCCGTTATATCCAGGTCAAGATTACAGTCATTAGATACACCATTACTTGTTAAATACCAGATATATCTTAGATTCACTTTTAATTTCATTTAAAGGTTCTAATTGGTGTTTTTCAGTTCGGTTTAGTTTGGTTATTGTTCAATCTAATATTCTATCTATTTTGGGTACTTTACATCATGTTCTCATCTTGAAAGTACCTGTAGATCAACGAGGAACTGTTAGCAATCAAGAAATTAAGGGAAATCACAAGAAAAATCTGAAAAGGGGTCCTATAGATAGCCGAGTATTTGAGAGAATTTGAAACCAAGTGTAGGGTTATGACCGACTGAACCTCCTTTTATACTGTTGTGAATTTCAGTCGTGCGAGTGGACCCATATGCATGGTTCATACATGCGACTGAGGTTCAATCGTACGACTGACCTATATGCATTCAACCAATCATATAATTGGTTCATACTAAGGTTACCAATCATGCGACTCGGCCATCCTCATGGTCCATTCATGCGATTGAGCCATACTTGTGGTCCAGTCGTGTGATTGGCCCATACTTATGGTCCAATCATGCGATTGGGCTATACTTACAGTCTAGTCATGCGATTGGCCCATACTTGTGAATTTGACTTTGTTTGTCCCATTGTTTCTCATACTTATCTTTGATAAATGACATTATGACCATTTATCATCTAAGACATGATCCTTTTAAGTGAAAACCGTTTGATCACCTCAAACGTGATCCTTTTAAATGAAAACCATTTGATCACCTCAGACGTGATCCTTTTAAATGAAAACCATTTGATCACCTCAAATGTGACCTTTTTATCTTTCAGAAACAACCTTTTCACAGTTTACATTCAGTTCATCAAGTGACATTCACAGAGTTCAGTCTTGTTACATAGTCCGACACTGAAACAATACTAACGTAAGTAATACAGGAAAACTTGAACTAAAACTGAAAGAAGAAATATTTTTGTATTTTTCATTTGAGGGGGGTTGAAAGCATTTTAACGTCACTGGAAGATTTCTCCCCCTGAGCAGAATAGCTTCAAACATTAACATCATTTCTAGAAAGATTCACATGGAATAAGACAGGCAGAAAACACAATCATTTGGGACCTTTTGTATTCATATCAATAACAGAGAACATTATATATACGATTCACAGAATCTCATTCATCTAAGTGTCAAAAGCACTAACAGGAAATCATGCTAGAGCTGTTGTATAGCACACATTGATTTTGAACATCGAAAGATGTAGCCACGATGATTATCAGTATAATTGTCCACTTAAATCCATACATAGATTTTTGACACACATTGGTGATTATTTAGGTGTATTAGTTCAACAAGTATTTGTTGATCCCATGCTTATATGGTAATCAACCTTCCTCAGAAGATATTTAAGCTGTCTATGAGTTATTGTCAAGAAGAAACTATTCAAAGAGCTTTCAAAGAGACGCCAAGACTCAAGTCAGTGCCATCACACAACAGAGAGGCGCAAACAACAATGAATTCTTAGAATATATAGGTTATGCTTATCCTCAAGTCATGCCATCGCACAGCAGAGAGGCACACTTCTTATCTTCTTATTAGAGCAATTTTATAATACATTTAACGCAGCAACGACATTTGTCATTAACTTGATTGCGTTTCACATTTTTCATATGCTTTGCTTATAGTTTTAGTCATTCGCACACATTTGTGGCTTTCTTTTTGCTCCTCACCCCTTATTGGAAATGTATTGGTTGTGCCAACCAGGGATAAGATGGTAACCCATAACCTGTTGATTGATTTAATTTATGTGATTCACTAATGATGTCTACTAGTCTATTGTGTTGAATCTACTGACACATCATATAATGGACTTGCAACCCTTGTATCTACTTTCTTCATGTAACCACAGTAACAAACTAGCTTACTATCATTTTTCAACTTATTAGGCTTTTGACTTCTCAGACTTATAATTTATAGTGACTTTCATTATAATATTTCGAAAATGAAAATCTTTTTGGTGTCCCAAACGATTCGATGCCTCTGTACTATCATTTTCCATTGTACTGAATCAATTTATTGGATTTAATGTCTTTGCTTTTCAGCTTACCTGCCCCCCTTTTTTTAAGTAATAAATGCTAAAACTGAAACTATTCTCCCCCTAAAATTCTAAAACAGAAAATCTTTTTGTATTTTTGATATTTTTAAGATAGAAAATAAAATAAAATAAAATAAAATAAATTTAACAGAAAAATTAAAAAAAAGAAACATACAGACGGACTATGAACTTGACTCTTCCGGAATCACATCGTCTTTCTTTTTGACGCCGTTAACCTCTAATAGATAATAAAATCTCGGTTTATCAAAAGATTTTGTATAGAGGTCGGCGCGCTGAAAATCCGTGTTAATTTTAACTACATCGATTAAATGCTTTTCAAAACAATCACGTACGAAGTTATATTTAATACCAATGTGTTTGGTTTTGGGATATTGTACCAGATTTTTAATTACAGCTATGGCAGTAGAATTATCAACAAAAATAGGTGTATTAGTAAATTGCAAACCATAGTCCTGTATTTGCTGTTGAATCCAGATGATTTGAGAACAGCAACTTGCAGCAGCAACATATTCAGCTTCACATGTTGACAGAGCAACAAACGTCTGCTTCTTACATTACCAAGTGACTAACCGCCTTTCAAAAAATTAACACCTCGTAGATGTTGACTTGTAGTTCATCGTGCATCCACCATAGTCTAAGTCACTATACGCTTTAAGTTTAAAGTCATCATCATGAGGATACCACAACCCTAGTGTTAGAGTACCCTTCAGATAACAAAAGATCCGCTTCACCCTAATTAGATGATTTACTTTTGGCTTTGACTGATATCTGGAACAGAGACACCTGGCGTACATGATATCTGGACGAGAAGCTGTGAGATACATTAGAGATCTGATCATTCCATGATACATGGTGGCATCTACCAAATCCCCATTTTCATCAGGCACCACATCGTGGTTCGTGGCAAGAGGGGTACCTGCAATCGTTACATTTTCCATATCAAATCGACTCAGAATGTCCCCCCACGTATTTAGTCTGATGTAGAAAGATTCCAGTAGGTGTCTGATCCACCTGTAATCCTAGAAAGAACTATATTTCTCCCATGGCACTCATTTCAAATTCAGCTTTCATCACATATTCAAATTCTTTACATTAGGTTTGTTTTTGGAACCGAAGATTATGTCATCCACATATATCCGAACCATCAGTAAATCACCATCCTTTTCTTCGATAAATAGCATGCAGTCAATCACTCCCCTACGAAAGCCATGTTTCGACAAATGTGTGGAGAGTTTCTCATACCAGGCTCGAGGGGCTTGATGTAGCCCATACAAAGCCTTATCCAACTTATAAACTTTGTCCTGATGATAAGGATCTTCGAATCCTTCGGGTTGACTGACGTATACTGTTTCACGGATATCATCATGTAGAAATGCACTCTTCACATCTAATTGATATACTTTGATCTTCATGTAGGATGCATAAGCTAGGAAGATCTTAATTGCTTCCATCCTTGTCACTTGTGCAAATACCTCATTGTAGTCCACACCCTCGACTTGTCTGAACCCTTGAACTACTAAGCGTGCCTTGTTTCTAATAATGACCCCCTGGTCATCTTTTTTGCAACGAAGAACCCATTTCTTACCAATTACCTTAGCAACCTTATGTCTGTCCACTTTTGTCCAAACACCTATCCTCTTAAACTGAAGAATTTCTTCTTGATTTGCATTAACCCATGCCTCATCTTTCAAGGAATCACTAACATACTTGGGATCGACTTAAGAAACAAAAAACTTATATGCGCCATCATGAATGTATCCCTTTTCCATTATAGCTGCATAGTCAGCTGTGTACAACTGATTTCTTGTCTGTACCCCAGATAGAAGATCCCCGATGATGTTATCTGGTGGTTGATTCACACTAATCCTTATCACTAGAGTTGTAGGAACGACCACTTCATTTTCCAGTTTTATAATCACTTTTTCACTTTCTGTGGCTAGTGGGTGACTAGCCCTAGAGGAATCAGCCAGTTCATTTTCACCTGCAGGTGTACTTTCATCTAGGATGACAGTTTCCTCATTGCTTGCATTCTCATTTGCAACCTCCTCATCATTTGAGGAGTGATCACTGAGTTCTAAATATGCCCCCAAAGAGCCAGAAATTTCATCGATTGGAGCCGTAGTGCTCGAGTCTGGATTAGGAGTGTTCAGAACGTCATACATCATTTGAGCAGCCACCTCATCATTGGAATATTCAGGAGGAAGATTGAATGACTTGAAAAATCCATCATAATCAATGAAAAATGATGGACCTTTTCGAGCAAGGGGGTGGTGTATCTTTGCACATCAACGTTGCACCACACTTCAACTTGACTTGTAGAGTTGTTGCAAACTCGTTTGTCCGGTATATTGTATCCAAGAAAGATACCTTCATCCGATTTTTCATTAAACTTACCAGTCTGAGTTTTCTTTAGCAACATGCAAGGAGCTCCAAATGGTTCCAGATACTCTAAGTTCAGTTTATGCCTTTGAAGCAACTCATAACAAGTTTTACCATGACGTTTGACAACTAATACATGATTGAGAGTGTAGCATGCATTAGCAAATTGCTTTATTCCAGAATTGAATAAGCAGTTTTGAATCTGTCAATATCGTCCTTGCAGTTTCAATCAAACTTTGATTTTTGCGTTTAGCAACTCCGTTCATCTATGGAGTATAGGCAGAAGAGAATTGATAAACAATCCCTTTCTCTCGACAAAAAGCCTCCATCCACTGATTCTTGAATTTTGTGTTGTTGTCTGAACGAATCTTCCTCACTTTCAACTTCTATAGAGACTCCATAGTAGTAACCAATTTCTTGAATGACTCAAAAGTCTGTGACAATAAAATAGTACCAGTCCCCAGCAATGTTCTTAGTACTGATAGGCCCAAATAAATCCATATGCAGAAGCTCCAGTGGTATCTCAATAGAATGAAATTTCTTTGTTTTGTGAGATTTCTTGCTTTGTTTCCCTTTCTTGCATGATATACAGAAATCTAGAAGCTAAAAATTTTTGACTGTAACGCCTTCAACCAGATTATTTTGAACCAAATGATTCATCTTTCAGGGATTGATGTGTCCTATTCTCCTGTGCCAAGAAATAGAATCCCTCTCTGTGGCTTTAGACAAGAAACACTGTGTAGTTCACTCAGTTGTGGAAACTCTTGACATATCCAAGACATACAAATCATTATATCTTGACGCTGACATTAAAATTTGCTCCTCAGGGATAACATAATCCTTCTTTAGAATATAGAATTTTTTATTATCAAACACCACTTTAAAGCCCTTGACGCAGATTTAGGAAACTGAAAGTAAATTATTCTCCAGCTGTTGAACATAGTTTACTTTATCAAAGTTCACTTCCCATTTCCGACTTCACATTGAGCTGTGATATATCCTCCTTTGTTTCCCGCAAAAGATACATGTCCCCCCTTGATTTGTTTGACATTGAAAAGGAGAGACAGATTCCCGGTCATGTGCCTGGATGCCCCACTATCAATAATCCAGGTGTTAGTGATAGCACTGTAGCGGACAACCTGCACAAAACAGAAATGATCAGTTTAAGAGTAGGACCCTAGCCTTTACTGGCTTGGGTTTCCCAGAGGCGTCACACATAACAAATTCTACCTACTGTCCTTGTGAAGTTGGAGATACAACATTCTTCATCTTGTCCTTACTTTTAGACACCACTATTGATTTGGCTTTTCACAAACCAGTTTTATGTAAGGACTATTTGTGATAAATAGATGACTGGTTGATTGTTTAAGCCTGTGGTTTCTTTCCTCAACTTGTTTTACCTCAATCATCATAGCTTTATTAGTGGCTTGTCTGTGTTGCCTTTGGTGTTTGGAGGAGTGTTCGATCTTGTTGTAGTGAACCTTGGGTGGTTATTTTGAACAAGATCAATCCTTCGTCTTGGTGTCTAATAGTAGGGACAATTTGGAGATATGTCCTCAACCACATTTATAACAGGATCTCCATTCTCCTGGACTAGGAAATCTTTTGTGTGGTGGGAAGTATGGTCTAGGATTTGTCTCTTTCTTCTCAACTTTAGGTTTCTCACCTTCTTTGGCAAATTTAATTGGTTTCACATTTTGACTACCTTTTCCTTTCATTTTGTTGAGATTTTGATGATGAACAGTTTTAGAATGAGTTGGTTCTGAAATTTTGGGTTTTGAAACATGAACTTTTGAACCCAACCCAAGAGAAGCATAGCTATTCTCGTCATCCCGATTTTGAATGACAGCCTCATCTTTAGTGCCAGAACTAGATGCCTTCTGTTCAGTAACAGATTACATAGTTTTAACTATGGAATCTGGATCACTGACTAGAGGGGTAGTCACCACATGATCCTAGATAGGGTTATTATTAATGGGTCAACATTTTGTGTTCAAAAGGATCGCATGTGGTGGCGACACTACTTTATAAACAAGCCCTTCCCCACCGTTACTCTTTTTGACTAAGTTCTGAACAATGTGAGAGAAACTAGCTAGACTGTGAAGTTTTTGATTTAACGATTCAATTTCAACTTGAAAAATAGCTTTTTCTTTCTTAGTTTCCTCTATTGTTGATAAATAGAACTTAATGTCATTTGCTTGATTAAACGCAACAACCTCGGTTTCCCTAAGTTGCTTTCCTAGCAGATCAAGTTTTTCTTTAAAACTGCTCTCATTTTGTTTTAACACCCTGTTAGCTTCAGTACATAGTTTCAAATCATTTACCAGACTGTCATTGTGATTTAACAACCTGGCAAATTTTAAATCTATGCTTTCATGAAATTTATTACATTTTTCACAGGCATGTTTACCAAAAAGTTCATCTTTGGTACTTACCTGTGATATGCTGGAGGTGTCAGCCATGAAAACAACCTCAGATTCCTCGCTAATTTGAGATTCTGTGCTGGTAGCAGTCAATTCATCTTCAACCAAAAGATCCATGGCATCCATTGCTTCTTCAACGTCTAAATTAGCATAATCAGCTATGTTATCTCCTTTAATCGCTGACCCGTCATCAAGATCATCCACTAATGCCATATTAGCTTCACCACCAGAGATGAACCGAAATATCCTGTCCTGTCCTTCATCTATTTGAGCAACCATAGCTTTAGAATCAGGACTGGTTGAAGCCACTTTCTTTTCTTTGTCCTGACGGTTGATGGATGAAAAAGAGTTAACATTTCCTGTCTTCTTAGGTTTCACACATTCTCTTTTGAAGTGACCCTTTTCACCGCAGTTGAAGCATGTAACTTTGGTTTTATCAAAACCAAAAGTTGTGTCTTTGGTGGCAACCAAATTCTCCCCCATCTTCTTCATAAATGTTTTAGCCCTTCTAACAGCACTAGCCAAAGCCCATATGATATCCATCCTTTCCAACTCTGTCTCATTCACCTCCTCATAATCTTCATCCTTGAGATGACAGTTTCCTATTTTACTAGAAACCAAACCATCATATGAGTGTACAACCGTAGCGAGAAGATCCATATGCTCTTTTGCTACCTCAACAGTATCATTTCTCGGATTCTCAGTCTTTAGCTTTGTAGGATTAGAGTCAGGGATAATATACTGAGTTCTAGATGATCCTGATGATTCACTTCCAGAAGAGCCACTTTAAGAAGTTCCGGACGTGTTGGAAACAAAAGCTGTTGAAAGAGGTGCACCAGATGAAACTAGTGTGGGAACAACATTATATAGTGATGGATTCTATGTGTATGACCCTTTTTTGGACTTGTATTTCATCCTTACCTCTTCCTCCTTCAACTTCAAGATAAAGTCATTGATGTCCAGAGTAGCTAGAACTTTGTTCTGTCTTAGATTAGACACAAAAGAATCCTATTTATCTGGCAGACCATCAGCAAAGCTTGCTACTTTATCCTACATTGAGGTAGTTACTCCATGAGTATGCAGCTCACTCATCAGGTGATAAAACCTATCTATAATATCATCCAAGCTTTCATTTCCCATGGATGAAAAGTTATCGAATTCCTTCTTGAGTGCTTTAGCCTTTAGTGCCTTTATGGTTGTATTACTATCATATCTCTTTTCCAGTGCCTCCCACAACTTCTTTGAATGTTTATGTTCCGAAAACTGATGGAAAATATCCTTTAGAATCGACTGTGTCAGTAGGCCATAAGCTTTCTTTTCAGTGTTGTGTGTAAACTTTTACACTTCATTCATCCCACCTAGAGTCAGTTTAACTCCATTTGCTCCAACAGGTAAAGTATAACCAGTCTCAATTGAAGTCCACAAGTTTGGGTCAACTCCGTTAAGGTAGATTTCAAACCGTTGTTGCCATTACGGGTCTTCATCTAAGGTCAACAGTTTTGGTAGTTTGTTATGATTTCCAATCTCATTTTCTAGAAGTAATAGATTCTAGATCCGTGAGTCCTTTGCAGCAGTAAAGGCAGAGTTCTGGTCATCCATGGTTTCAAACTTGAAAAATTATGTATACGACAGAGTCAATTGTGCGTTAGAGAGTACGACTGAGTTCAATCGTGTGATTGGAGAGTGCGACCGAATGTAATCGTACGATTGAGGGATGCAAATGTATTCAACCGTGTGGGTTAGCTTAATCGTGCGAATGAACAATATGACTAAGTCCAGTCGTGCGATTGGGATTCAGTCGTGTGATTGAGCTAATCGTGCGACTGAAGCTGCTGTGGATGAAAAATTAAAAACTTTGAACACTTTCACACCAAAAACAATTTTTCACGAACCCTAATCTGCCGTAAGTCAAAAAGTTTGAAACTTTTGAATCATGCACACTTCAAAAACACTTTTTGAATCAAAACACGAGTCTTTTGAATTTAAAATGTTAATTTTAACAAAACACCAGTCGAATCCACGAAGAATCATGAGCCAAAGCTCTGATACCACTTGTTAGGACCGTGTACTAACGGAGTACTAACTGATTCAACGTGAAACCAAATCAAATAGTGTGGAATCCTATTTGACTGGCGATCTAATAAGTGAGAACGACAACCTGATTGATCTAACGATTAAACAAACGTTAAGAACGAGTAGAAATCAATCAGGGACGAACTTTGAAGTTGGATGGACGAACTAGGATGCTCTGGACGGCTAGGGTATGCTAATATTCAAAGTGTTTTATTTTTCCACGAATTACGTGGTGTTTATAGGTTATAGTGTACAGTCATACGACTGAGCCATTAGCATGGTTCAGTCGTGCGACTGAGTCAAGCGATTGATTCATACGCACGATTGAACTCTACGAATGGTTCAGTCGTGAGACTGAGCCAGCCTTATAACTCAGTCATGCGACTGATCCAGTCACCTGGTCCAGTCATGCGACTGAGCTAGTCTTATGACTCAGTCATGTGACTGATCCAGTCACCTAGACAATATAATAAATAGTAAATAGACATCAAAACATATATCATATTACAATAATACCCTTGTATTACACATATGTTAGAAATGAAAGACATAAACATTTAAGTACCATAAACTAGGGACATCATGTATCAACAGTTCCCCTCAACTATGAGCCCAGTTTACAGTTGAGAATGTGTTGGACATATCTAGGAAACATGTAATACTCTATGAAGTCCATGTTTGCAAGCAAATTTGTATATACAAATTATGAATACCTAAATTTGACCCCATGAACCATTCCATGAACTATGAAGGAGAGATCCTCTGAAATTGGTCCCATCCTCCATGTTTGTTAGACAAACTATGAATAAAAACATGTAGGAGGTACTTCCATTAAGAGGAAACATTTCCTTTCTTGAAGGTTCCACGAAAAGTCTCCCTTATAGCCCATCTGCTCAAAAGAATGAGTTACAACAGATTTTGGAAAGGACACTTCACCTTCTTCATCATCCAGCTACAAGTGTGAGTTAATGGTGGCTGGAGTGATGAACAGTGTCCTCCTATGCATTATGGCAGACAGTGTCTTTTACCTATCCATGGTGACCTCTTGGCAGGTCCTCCAAAAGTCCAAAAGATGATCATCATAAAGTGGAGGATCAATAGTAAGGGATGTGAAGTAGTTGGAGAGTGAAAGAAAGCAGCAAACATCTGAGAAACTTGGATCTTTCTCAGAATCTAACAGAACAACCTGGTTGTGTTGCCTTGAAGCTGCATGGAGAAATCAGGTTGGTTTCTGCGGTTGAGGTTGGCCATTTATGGTAGCTTTGGAGTGAGTAAGGTATGAACAAAGGCGGTGAATGGTTTTTTAGGTTTAAAGAGAATTCAGATGAAGAAGATAGTGAAAATGGGGGGAACTGTTTGGTATATTTATATGAAATGGACTTGAGACAAAGTTAATGCAAAAGAATGAACTTTGAAGTCCGAATATCTGTCCCACCTCTAAAAAAGTGCCCAAAAAGGTAGTTTTCTTGGAAGTTGAGATTTCTTCTGAAGGTAATTTGTCTTCGGAAGATTTGTGAAAATCTTCTGAAGCCAAAATTTGACTTCAGAAGGTATTCCTAAGCTTAGTGAAAATGGCTTCGGAAGAAAATTTACTTAGGCAAATTCTCTTGCGAAGAATATTTAGTCTCGGAAGAAATTGCTTTCGGAAGAAATTTGTTCTTGAAATACAGATAAGTACTTCGAAACATATTTTGGCTTCGGAAGAAATGTGAAATTTCTTCCGAAGGTAAATCTCCTTTAAGTAGTTATATGTTTTGTAGACTTAAAATTCTTCCGAAGGCAATTTTAAGATCTTCTGTAGGGAAATACACTTGGTAATTTTCAAAATGCTAAGGAATATCAATTTTTAAATTTTCTTCCAAGATAAGCTAGACTTATGTAGGTGATTTAGATAACTTAGGACACACACTTCCTTTTAGAAATTATATAGATTAAGTTTTAAAAAAATCTATTCAAGATTAATCATCCCAATAACTGATATAAGATATTTAAATCTCTGTTCATCAAAAGCTTTTGTGAACAAATCAACATATTGTTCATTTGTATCAACCTTGATTAGTTTTATCAATCCTTTTTCATGATTATCTCTAATTAGATAATACCTGATATTGATGTGCTTTGTCCTTTATTGCTACATAGGATTCTCTATAATAGAGATAGCACTATTGTTGTATATGTGGATAGGAGTCTCTTTGAAGTTGTATCCATAGTCCACCATCTGATTTTGAATCCAAAGTACTTGAGCATAGCAGCTTGCAACAACAATGTATTCAGCCTCAGCAGTTGATGCAGATACACGGGATTGTTTCTTATATCACCATGAGACTATCCCTCCACCCAGGGATTGACATCCCCCAAATGTGGACTTTGCATTCATGTTGCTGCCATGTTGCAGCCACCATAGTTACTATCTGTATAAGCATATAGATTGAAGTCAGAGTTCTTTGGATACCAAAGGCCTAGCCTAGGAGCACCTTTAAGATATCTAAGAATTCTTTTGATAACAACCAGGTGTGACATCTTGGGGTTGGCTTGATATCTTGCACATATGCATGTAGCAAACATAATATTAGGCCTACTAGCTATAAGATACATAAGAGACCTAATCATTACCCTGTAAAGATGTTCATCTACACACCCCCTAAAGATCAGGTCCAAAAGAGTGGTTTTTGGCTATGGGTGTCTTTGTTACCTTACATTCAGTCATGTTGAATCTTGTAAGTTTGTCTTGTACATACTTTGACTGACTTATGAAGATGCCATTTTCAACTTGATTCACTTGAATTCCTAGAAAGAAATTGAGTTCTCCCATGGCACTCATTTCAAATCTATTCTTCATCAGCTTCTCATAGTCTTTGCAGAGCTTTGGGTTAGTTGAACCTAAGATAATGTCATCTACATATACTTTAACCAAGATTAAGTCATTTCCTGTTCCTTTGATGAAGAGATTTCTATCTATAGTACCCTATTGTATCCATGTTGACAGAGATTCTAAGATAGTGTCTCATACCACTTCCTTGGAGCTTTATGTAGCCCATAAAGAGCTTTATCAAGCTTGCAGACATAATCAGGATGATCTGGGTCTGCAAAGCCAGGTGGTTGTTTGACATACACCTCTTCATCAATCACCTCATATAAAAATGCATACTTGACATGATGTTGGTAGACCTTCAAGTCCTTGGATGAAGCAAATACCAGGAATATCCTAATAGCTTCAAGTCTTGCTACATGAGCAAAAACATCAGTGTAGTTAATTTCTTCTTCTTGTGTGTACCCTTGAACGACCAGTCTTGCCTTGTTCTTGATGACAAGTCCTCTATCATCCTTCTTGTTTCTAAACACCCATTTGGTACCTATAATAGTCTTCTTATGAGGAAGAGGACATAGGTTCCAAACCATTTGTCTTTTGAACTGAAGTAGCTCCTCTTGCATTGCTTCTACCCAACTTCCATCCTTCAAAGCCTCATCAACTTTCTTTGGCTCTATCTGGGACAAGAAACAAGAGTGTAGACAAACATTTTTGTCATGGGTTTGTCCTCTTATTCTCATCCCCTTGTCAACATCTCCAATGATGTTTATGGTGGGATATGACTTGTGGATCCTGAGTTGAGGGATCATAACAATTTGTTTAGACATATCTAGATTTGAAAATTTAGATCTGGCAATGAAGTTTCTTCTACCACATTAACACACTTATCAAGAGAAACTTTATCCAATGAGATTGTGGAATCATTGATGTTGTTATCAATAGAGTTGTTATTAGTACCAAGAAATTCTTGATCACTCTCACCACTACCATTGCCTCCTACATTTGAAGCTCCTGCATTTATGTCTTGTACCTCTGAGCTGGAATTTTCAGGTACTTAAGATGTATCAGCATGATCTGTCATTGTTGTGCTGATAGGAACTTCATTCGCAGGGTTAGTTACCACTGGAGCTGAAGATGTAGTCTGTCTTGGTCTTCTCAGCTCAAATCTTAGATCAGAATCTTCTATTGATATGCTACCTGTTGATCCTGAAACATCTTCACAAGGTTGTTAAAACAATTGGTAACTAAATCAAGATCAAATAGCCAATCAGGACCAGAACCTTCTTACATTGGCTGATTCTTCAACTACTATAGTTCTGAGATTGTATACTCTATAATCCTTAGCTTGAAAGGAGTATCCAATGAAGTGTCCATCATCTGATTTCTCAGCAAGCTTGGTTACTTGATCTTTGGAATTCAAGATGGTGCATGGACATCCAAATAACCGGAGAAAACCAATGAAATGTCTTTTTTGTGCGATAGCTCATAAGCAGTCTAACCATGAGTCTTAACTACTAAAACTCTATTCTGCATATAGCAGTTAGTATTAACTGCCTCTGCCCAGAAGGTAATAGGCAGTTTAGAGTCAGACAACATGGTTCTTGCAGCTTATCTCAGCAACTCCGTTTTGCTAAGGAGTCCTGGGAGCACTATATTGTCTTGTAATACCCTTTTCATCACAAAATGTATCAAGGATTTGGTTCTTAAATTCTAACCCTTGATCACATCTTATGGTCTTGACCTTGTGATCAATTTGATTCTCAACTTTCAGAATAAAATTCTTCAAGATCTCAGGAAGTTTCATCCTTAGTTCTAAGGAAGAAAACCCAAGTAAATTTTATGAAGTCATCTATAATCACCAAATAGTATGAGATCCTTCCTAAATTCATTACACTATTGGGGCCAAAAAGATCCATGTGTAATAAGTGAAGGAGAGTAGTGATAGAGTTCTTAACCTTTGGCTTGTGAGACACCAAGTTTTCCCTTTCAGGCGTGCAACACAATAATCAACACTTGTAAACTCTTTCTTTGGCATTCCAGTTACTAGATCATTCTTAATAAGTTTATTCATGTTCTTAAAGTTTACATGGCACATCCTTTTATGCCAAAGGAAAGACTTATCACTATTGGCCTTAGATAGAAAGCAAGAAAATTCTCCTAAAGGGGATGTTTTCTGCAAATCCATCTTGTACATGTTCCCTTTCCGGGGTGCTCTAAGCAGGATATGCTCTTCATGAATGACCACCTCGGGCTTGAGAAGAATGCACTCATGCTCAATAAAGAGCATGTTATGTCTCTATTTATAAAATTACGATACACTTAGTAAATTGTACCCAAGATTCTTAACAAAATTTACCTTCTCAATGCTGAGCTTACCATTTGTGACCCTGTCTCTTCCAGTAATATAACCACCGGCATCTCCTCCAAAAGCAACTAGCCCTCCATCAATTTTCTCAAAATTCTGAAGCAAGGAGCCATTGCCTATCATGTGCCTGGAACAACCACTATCAATGATCCATACATTTCTTTTGGTACTCAGTTGTTCCTACATAGTAAAAGGAGAGTTTTAGTTACATTTGGAATCCTAAGCCTCATTAGTCTTGGGCTCTTCAAAATGAACTGAAGACAATGTAACAACAATTGATCCTATACTGAGACTATGGGGATCATTTGCTGTTATGCATGAAGAATTTTCAGTCACATGGTCTTCTTTTATCTTCCACACCATATTTGGAAGATTAGACTTGATATTTAAAGCTTTGGAAGTTTTAGAAACTGATCCTTTAGAAGATCTTGCTTTCATTGCAGCAAGTTTCAGTGCTTCAGAAACATTCCTTTCTTCCGAGACCAAATTTTCTTCCGAAGGCATTTTTCACTTGTCTTCATTTTCGGAGCTTCCAAAAGAAACACTGATTTCTTCAAAAGCTTTCTTCTTCTTGCTCTTCTCAGAAGTCTTCTTCTTGGTTATGTTGATAGTACTTTTAGGATTGTAGATGCAACCCTTAGCAAGATGAGAAGTACTGCCACGCATAATGCAATCAAAATGCTTTCTTCTGAGAGCCTTCTTGTGAGTAGAAGACTGAGTTTGATCATTTTACATCTTCATCCCCATCTTTGAAGATGTTGTGGAAGGCCTCCTAAGGTGAAGCTTGCCTTTGGAGGTGGATGGTTCATGCCGTGTAGTAGTGTTACACAGCTGCTCAGTCTTCATTCCTTCATAGGGATAAGTTGAACATGTACTTGAACTCTTGGTACTAGAGTTCAAAGTTGTGTCCTCAGTCTTTACCACTTCAAAACCTTCAGAGATAAAGACTTGTTTTTGCTTGGAGTTAAAAGTGGCCTTGATCTCCTGAGCTCTCTCTGATCTTCTCTTTGCTGGTCGGATCAAGTTCTTTCTCTTAGACTTAGTCATCCCTAACTTCTTCCTCTACTTAGGACTGTAGCGACCCTTGTTAGGATGATCTTCCTTGCTTTTCCTAGATCCATCCTTCACTACCTCCTCTTCATCACTGGGATCTATGTGTAACACCCGAAACTTTTAGTCAAGTAAAGGAAAATAAACATGGAAGAGGGAAATAAAGTATCTAGAAGAAAAGGGAAAACAGCCCAAGTTATGTGGGTTAAAGTTTAAAATAGTACAAAACCCAATATTTAATATATTATGGGTATGGCCGCCCATATATGTCAACCATCTGCTTTCTATCGACCAAAAAGAAGAAAAGAGAAAGCTAAAAACTCTCTTGGTTACAAGAACAAGAAGAAGAAGATTTTAGGTTTTTGGTAAGTGTTTCTTGTGTTTTGACTTGGTTTTGTTGGATTCTCCAACATTCGAACTGATTTTTATGTGTTCTTAGTGCTTGGTTGTTTGTTGGTTGTGTTTTAGATGGTTGAACTCTCGATGTTTTCAAGTTTGGTGGAGTTTTACTTGAACACTACATAAGGTGAGTTCTAGACCCCCGGTTTTTACATATTTTACAACTTCTTTGGGGTTGAAATGTATCAAAATGGGATTTTACTATTATTATATGTATACCCTTATGTTTCATGAATGTATGATGGTGGTTATTGGTTGTTTAGGTGATTTTTGTGCTTAGAATGGTTGTAATAAGCTTAAACACAGAATTAGTATCATGTTTGGAACTAGAAACAACTTAAAAACATGTTAAACAGTTGGTTCATGCGCCTACATAAGGCTCATGCGCCTGAATTTGCCTTAGAAACATTTAAATGCATTACATGCGCCCAAACAGTATCCCATACGCCTAAGTTTGTGCCTTGGAATAACCAAGTGTTGGACCAAAAGAACCAATGAGCCAAGATCAGGAAAACCTCTAAGTCCCACATGCCACTGCAACAACTGCTGAAGACTCCCATCAGCTGTTCTGACAAAGTCTGAAGAACAAAGTATGAAGATCAAAGAACTGAAGAACAACAGCTGAAGAATCCAAAGTACTGAAGACCAAGTGCTGAAGTCTGAAGTACTGATCATACAAGTACTGAAGACTTCAAGTACTGAAGACAAGTACTGAAGAAGAACTGAAGACCTGAAGACCTTCTACTGAAGCACAACGTCTGAAGACAAAGACTGAAGACAACAGCTGATGACA
>BJCO01363113.1:0-16956 GCA_018326465.1 Flaveria floridana
GTGAAAGATGTCTCTCCAAACCAAGCCCTGATGGCAGACCATGATGAATCTAAGGTATTGAAACATCTTTGCTCTCCTAAATGCATTGCTAAAGTTAACATGTATAGGTCCTACAACTTGGAAGTAAGATCTGATCTTGAGTACTTGATCATTTTAAAAGATGATTTTAAAAGAGTAGAATATGATTATAAGCTTAAAATAGAAGACTTAGAGAAAACCATTTCTACTATAAAACATGAGCCTACAAACTAAAGGACTTAAATGAAAGATCTTGTTACCAAGTTAACAAAATGCCAGGCTGAGCTTGTCATCAACGAAGGCAAGGCAGAAAAATGTGTTTTTGAAGAGGAAACCTTCAAGAACATCATATCTTCATCCTTGCATGTAAAAGTTTATTATTAGAACAGGCGGGGACTTAGATCAAATGAAATAGCTCCTCCACACACATTACTATCTGTAAGAGAACCAAGCTGTGGAAGTTATGAAGATGAGCTGTCTTTCATTGATTCTATCCAAGAAGAAGATGAAGATAAAGAGGATATAGTGAAGGATGAACCAGAAGTGAATGAAGAGGTTCATTATAAGAAGGGTCACTATAGTCCTGGAGAAAAGAAGAGATCAGGGATAGCTAAGTCTGCATGAAAGAACTTGATCAGGTCTGCAAGAAGAAGATCAAAGAAAGTGTAGGAGATCAAGCCCACCTTCAACCTCAGGCAAAAAATTTTTTTAATCTCTACTGGGTTTGAGGTGAGGAAGATTGAAGCCTTAACAAAGAACTCTAGTACCAGGGGTTCTAGTTCAATTCTAAGCCATCCTGGTGAGGAGATGAAGCTTCAACCAATGTGCACCATTGTTGCACAGGCTGGACCATCCAACTCCAAAGGCAAGCTTCGCCCTCAGAAGCATGCTACATCATCTAAGAAGATGAAAAAGGAGCTGGAAAGAGATCAAGATCAACCTTCTCCTCAGCACAAGACTCTCACATGGAAGCCTATTGCATTCATCATGTGTGGTGGTATAACTCATTATGCTAACGATTATATTTATAATCCTAAGAGTACCATCCACATGAGCAAGAAAAAGACTTCTGAAAAGAAGAAGAAAATAGCTTCGAAAGGAAAACAATTTTCCTTCGGAAACATCAAGCTGAACCAGAAGAAGGTAGGTGGAAAATTATCTTCAAAAGCAAGTTTGGTCTCGGAAGAAAGGAATGCTTTTAAAGCACTGAAGTCTACTATAGTGGATGAAAAAGATTCCGAAGGTTCAATCTCCAAAACTTCCGAAGTCATGAAAACATCCAAAGTTTTGAAAGCCAAGTCTAATCTTGCAAAGATGGTGTGGAAGATAAAGGAAGGCCATGTGACTGAAGTTTCTTCATCAACAACAGCCAAGGATCGTCAAAGCTTGCATATAGGACAAATAACTATTGAACTATCTATAATTCATTTTGATAAGCCCAAGACCAGCAAGGCTTGTGTTTCCAAAGCCAATATTGATGAGTCTTTCCTTTGGCATAAAATAATATGCCATTTAAAGCTTTAAGAACATGAATAAACTGATTAAGAATGATTTGGTAACTAGAATGCCAAATAAAGAGTTTACAAGTGATCACCATTGTGTTGCATGCCTGAAAGAAAAACAACACAAAGTGTCTCACAACACAAAGGAAATGAACTCCATCACTAGTCCCCATACACTTATTACATATGCATCTCTTTGGCCCCATAAGTGTAATGAGTTTAGAAAGAACTTCGTATTGCCTTGTTATGACAAATGATTTCACAAGATATACTTGGGTCTTGTTTCTTAGAAGTAAGGATAAGACCCCTGAAATCTTGAAATCCTTCATTCTAAAAGTTGAAAATCAATGTGATGACGACGTTAAGATCATAAGATGTGATCGAGGAACTTAATTCAAGAACTAAATTGTTGATTCATTTTGTCATGAAAAAGATATTTCAAGACAATATAGTGCTCCTAGAACTCCTTAACAAAACAGTGTTGCTGAAAGAAAAAATATAACATTTATTGAGCCTATAAGAACCATGTTCTCTGACTCTAAACTGCTTATCGCCTTCTGGGTAGAGGTAGTCAACACTGTCTTGTATGTGCAGAATAGAGTTTTAGTAGTCAAAACTGATGGTAAGGCACCTAATGAACTGTGGCACAAAAGGAGACCTTTCATTGGTTTCTCAGATCATTTGGATGTCCATGCACCATCTTGAATACCAAAGATCATATGGCCAAGTTTGCAGAGAAAGTAGATGATGGATATTTCATTGGATACTCTTCCCAAGCTAAGACTTATAGAGTATACAATCTCATAACTAGAGTAGTTAAGGAGTCAGCCAATGTAACCTTCAATAAATACACTCCAAGTGTGAAAGGTTCTGGTTCTGATTGGCTATTTGATGTTGATTTAATTACCAACTATTTTAACAAATCTTTCAAAGATATTTCAGGAACAACAAGCAATATATCTACACCAGATCCTGATCCAAAATTTAAGTTGAGAACACCAAATGATAGAATCCCATCGGCTCCAGTGGTAACAAGCAATGCATGTGGAAATCCTATAAGCAGAACCATGACAAATTCATTAGCTGATACATCTGAGGTGCTAGCCAATTCTAGCAATGAGGCATAAAACTCAAATGTAGGAATCTCCAATGCAAGAGAAGATGGAGATGGTGAAAGTGATCAAGATTTTCATGATACTGATAACCACTCCACTAAAGACAAAATCAATGATGTTACACACTCTCTAGATCAAGTCACACTTGATGGGTGTGTTGATGTGGTAGGTCATACTCAATCACCATATCTAAATTTCTCAAATCTGGATTTATCACACTAACTTGTTGTGATTCCTCAGCTAAGAATCCATAAATTACATCCTACCATAAACATCACTAGAGATGTTGAGATAGAAGTGAGAACAAGAGGACAAACCCATGATAAAATGTTTATCTGCACTCTTGCTTCTTATCCCAGATTAAACCAAAGAAACTAGATGAAGCTTTAAGATGTGGAAGTTTGATTGAAGCAATGCAGGAGGAACTGCTTCAATTTAAAAAAACAAGTTGTTTGGAACCTATGTCCTCTTCCACCTGGGAAGATGCCTATAGGTACCAAGTGGGTTTTTAGGAACAAGAAAGATGATAGAGGGCTCGTCATCAAGAACAAGGCAAGACTAGTAGTCCAAGGGTACACTCACGGATATTTTTGCTCCTGTAGCAAGACTTGAAGCTATAAGAATATTCCTTGCTTTTGCTGTAACAAAGGATTTCAATGTCTATCAACTTGATGTCAAGTGTATATTTCTATATGGGGTGATAGATGAAGAAGTACATGTCAAGCAACCACTCGGCTTTGAAGATCAAGATCATCCTTATTACTATCCAAGCTTGAAAAAGCTCTCTATGGGCTGCATCAAGCACCAAGGAAGTGGTATGAGACACTATCGTAGTACCTAGTTCAACATGGTTACCAAAGAGATACTATTAACAGCACACTATTCATTAAAAGAACATGAAATGACTTGATGTTGGTTCATGTTTATGTTGATGACATTATCTTTAGGTCAACTATTGAAAGAGTTTGTAAAGAGTTCGAGAAGTTGACAAAGAATAAATTTGAAATAAGTGCCATGGGGGAACTTAATTTTTTTCTAGGAATTCAAGTGAAGCAATTTAATAATGGCATCTTCATAAATCAGTCAAAGTATGTACAAGACATACTAATCAGATTTCATATGACTGATTTCAAGGTTGCTAAGACTATCATAGCAAGAAATCACTCCCTAGGACCTTATCTTGAGGGGGAGTGTGCTGATGAACACCTATACAGGGCTATGATTGGATCTCTTATGTACCTAATAGCCAGCAGGCCTAATATCAGATTTGCCACTTGCATATGTGCAAGATATCAAGCTAACCCTAATATGACTGTCAAGTTTACATCTGGGGGATGTCAATTCCTTGGTGGAAAGATAGTCTCATGGCAATACAAGAAACAATCCTGTGTATCTACATCAACTACTGAAGCTGAATATATTGCTACTGCAAGCTACTATGCTCAAGTGCTTTGGATTCAGAATCAGATGCTAGATTATGGATTCAACTTCAAGAAGACTCCTATCCATATAGACAACAATAGTGCTATCTCTATCATAGAGAATCCAGTACAGCACTAAAAGGCAAAGCATATTAATATCATGTATCATTTGATCAGAAATTATTTTGAAAAATGATTGATTAAACTGGTCAAAGTTAACACAAATGAACAATATGCTAATCTTTTACAAAAGCATTTAATGAATAGAGATTTAATTATCTTGTATCAACTATTGGAATGATTAACTTCGAGTAGATTTTCTTAAATTAATTTCAAAATTGTTTTTCAAATAATGTGTGTCATTAATGTTGTCTAAATTATCTCTCATATAATCCATGTTTATTTTGGAGGAAATTTTTCAAAGTATATATTCCTTATAATGTTAAGAAGTATAGACAGACTTTCTCTCGGAAGATATTGATTTGACTTCGGAAAAAAATTATGTCTTCATAACTAATAACTACTAACTACGGAATTTAACTTCGGAAGAAATTCTAATATATCTTCCAAAGATTAAATATGCTTCTAAGTACTTATATGTTTTTGAATAACAATTTTCTTCCGAAAACAATTTAGTTTCGGAAGTTTTATTTACTCTTTAAGTTAAACTTCTGAAGCTTATTCACTTCCAAAACCAAATCTTCTTGGAAGAAAAATTACTTTAAGTACATTTTCTTCTGAAGCACTTCTTCTCAAACTAAGGAATATCTTCCTAACTAAATTTAGCTTCGCAAGTTTTCTTTAAACTTCTGCAGGCAAATTACATTATGAAGATTTTCAACTTCCAAGATAACTACCTTTGTGGCACTTTTTTAGTAGTGGGACCAACATCCAGATTCAAAGTTTATCTTTTGCAATAACTATCTCAAATCCAAGCATATAATAAGCCTTTACAAAGAATCTCCCTCTCTCTTCTTCTTCTTCATTTGTAAATCTCAAGCCCCAAATTACTCACAAACCCTTGTTGTTCTTTCAATCTTTCTCACAAAATCTTCATAAAATGGCCATCCCTAAACCCCAAAACTAGCAAGTCTTTGCCATGCACCTTCACAGGCAATACAACCAGGTTGCTCTGTTGTCCGCTGAGAAAGGCCCTGGTTTTTTAGGGATCTACAACTTTATTCCCCACTCTTATTGCCTCACTGCCCTTGCCATGGACCCTCCCTTTTATTAAGATCAATTGCTAGAGTTCTAGAGAACATGCCAAGAGGTCATAATGCATGGTGACAAGGCACTATATGCCATAATGCATGGGAGGATAGCGTTCATCACTCCGGCTACCATTAAACAACAGCTAAGGCTGGATGATGAAAAAGGTGAGTTATCCTTCACCAAGGAGGCAGTAAATGGATCATTCCTCCAGATGGACTATAAAGGTAACTTCTCTATCCAGACCTTTATAAAAGGGAAGGTCTCCTCTCAATGGAAATGCCTCCTTCATGTCTTCATCCACTCCTTATCCAACAAGCATGGAGGATGGGATCAAGTTCCTTAAGACCTTTCTTACATAGTCCATGAAATGGTCCAGGCGATCAAGTTCATGTAATCTCCATTTATATATACAAATTTACTAGCTAACTTAGATTCCCTTGAATATTACATGTTCCCTAGATAAGTCCAGCACATTCTTTACTGTGAATTAGGCTCACAGTTAAGGGGAACAGGTAATGTTCTAAAGTTGGGACAGATGAAGCCCGACATCTTTAAAATAATAAGGAAATCAACCATTGGTTTTTCGGGGTAGAAACAGTCGTTGTCCCAAAAATGTTAGAGCAACCATCTCAAGGTGACAACTTGGAAATCCCAGCCAAGATTGAACCCACACCTTCTTCATCTTCCGCACCCCCACAACCTGAAATCACCATCACCTATAAAACAAAATCCAAACGAACCCCTGCTCAGTCTATTCAGATTGAGCAGGTCCCCATATACTCACCCACATAGGAGCAAGTGGAACTAAGAGCTCCCACTTCTCCTTAGGAGCAGACCACTCTCATTCCTTATTTGATCAGTGCTGAGGTTCCTCATGCTCAGCCTAATAAGCTCGCAACCCTAGCCTCAATCCTTCATCCTACGTCTCAAAACTCAGATGAACAACCTTCAGGGGAAAGCTACTATTCCCCGCTATTAGATCTTAACCAACAATCCTCAACCTAGAATACTACGATGATGAACATATGGGATTTAGTGAGTACCATGAGTCTCTCTTCTCCTCCCCTACTCAAGGAAAGATGAGTGCTCCTGCCACTCCTTTGTCTAGCCAACATCATCCACCTACTACTGACATGAACCTCTCTGAATAAGTTCAAGAGGTCCAGGTGGAAGAGGCTTTCACTTCTGAAAGTGATTACCTCCTTAAGACCTCAACCACGACAACCTAGCTTCTTGGCACTTCTCATGAAGCTGTCATTGACCAGGGGAAATCCAAAGACTAGGAACAAATATCTGATGGTGAGAGGGATGACTTTGGTTATGTACTCTCATAACCCATGATTTTTCTGATTAAGATTAGCGGAGTATGCAACAAAAGGTGCAACAACTGACATAAACTTGCACATATCTAGTCTCTAAGGTTAGTCACCTAGAATATCAGGTAACTAATTTACAAAGCCAGGTACTTAAGCAGCAACTTGAGATCACCGATCTCAACGGCAAGCTTGCTGAGAGGACTGTCAGGCATGCTCAACCATGTCCATAAGAACCTATGGATGGGTGGACCTAACCTCTAACTTGCATGTGCAAGTAAGTAATGCTGGCAAAAAGCGGGAAAAAGTCACCACAACCATAGAACATGGGAGCACTACCTAGAGTATGGACATTGATGATTCACCACCATCACTTGCACTTGTCTAGACTCAACAACCTGCTCCAGCCCATATCAATGTAGATGCCATATTTCAATGTTTATTTGAGAAGGGTGTTGTACCAAGGGCCATGTCTCCTCCATCCAACCCTACTGACAATCTAATAGTACGATGGAGGTATGACACTGATAGAAGAGCCCTAGTGCTTTCTAGATTCCATGGTCAATAAGAGATCTTCAACATCTACAACCTAGGTTTCTATAAAAGCTTTCTTCTTGTTAACCTGCGGCTTGTCAATCCAAGCCAAAACAAACAAGCTTACAAGTTAGCAGAGAGGATCTAAATGAGGGTGTCTAAGGAGTTCAAAAAGAGAACAAGCTTATATAGACAAGGGCTAGAAGGGAAATAGCTGGTCAACTGGATACTAAGTTGGACCCTAAGATTAGCTTCAAGGGGGAAACCTCTATTGAAGGCCCAACTGTGGATCTTATAAGCCTTGAGATTCATACTCCTTCAGCACCAATTACCCTTAATGAGACACCATTTTATCCTTTTAATATAAAAACAAAATAGAAAATAGATAAAAATACCCAACCTACCCTACTCTTCCCTTGTCTTCCATATGACCTAGCTAGGGTTTTCCAAATTACTCGAAAATTGTTTTTTGACTTACTGCTTGGTTGTAAATGAACCGATAGGCTCTTTTTGGTTTGTAAACGAGTCAAGCACGAGCAAAGGTCTACTTGGTTTGTGTAAGGTTTACACTTAAAGGCTAATTTAACTAAAGCAACCAAAGAGCTCTCAGCATTAATACATGAAGTACAAAGGAAAGTTACTTTGAAAGTTTTACACATCTCAGGAAAGTATGCTAAGTGTAAAATCTTTCAAAACCAAATGACCAAATCTTCCAAAGCCAAAGATGAAGTCTTCTGAAACTTCAGAGACAAAGTCTTCTGAAGCCAAATATGGATTTCTTCCAAAGACAGAGAAGACATGCTTTCTCTGATCATCTTTTTATAAAAGCTGAACAACTTTTCGCTGCCACCTCTGAAGACTTACCAACTTAGATAAGTTGGTGAAAAAGTCCATACTTTTTTCAACTGTAGATTAAGATCATTGGTTTGTAAATTTTTCTTTTTTTACCTTTTATCCTTTTGTAATATATTAGGATGTAAGCTATGTCATGTCATAGTCACAAGTTAAAAGGAAATGTGCCTTTTGACTATACATTAATCTTGTTGTCTAGATTAGTGTTTCTAGCTGGCTTTCAAAGTATAGCCAGCTGTAGGATGTAATAAAAATTGTCTCAAGTACTTGTCTTAATTTTTATACATTGTAATACTTGTAATAGAACTTGAGGGCAATATATAACATTCTTGAAAACCAAATACTATCTTGTTGTTATTCATGTTCTTTCTCATACTTACTTGTGTTCTTAGTATCATCAACATAAACCCGATTTACTATTTGATTTGTTAAGTGTTCTAAGTCTCTCCTTATTATGAAACTGATTGTGTTGACCCCCTTCAACGGTACTACAATAGGTATCAGAGCATTTTAGGCTCTTGATTGTAAGATCTCACCATCTTAAATTCTTTCAGTTTCATAAAACACTTAACAACTCAAATGGCAGCTTCTACTAAGGTTAATATGGAAACTGGTACTATGATCAAATCTCCACTGATCACTCCTGATGACTTTGATACTTGGTTCGAAAGAATGAAAGGTTTCATCAAGTCTCAAGATAACAGGATGTGGGGATCTTTTATCTCAGGACCTCATGTACCATGCACCACTTCAGCTGCTGGTGGTTGTGGTATGATACCAAAGGAAGTGATTGACTACTCAGAAAAATAATGGAAGAACATTGATGTAGATTAGAAAGCCATGACCGCCCTCCAAACTGCTCTTCCAAACTCTATATACAAAGGCTTCAAGAAGTGCAAAACTACCAAGTAACCATGGGATGCACTAAAGCTTATGTATGATGGGTCTAATGAAGCAAAAGATAACAAGAAAGACCTTTAAAGTAGCAATTTAAGAACTTCACCTTCAAGACAGGTGAAACCATGACTCAACAATACTTCAGGCATGTTGAGATTATGGATACTCTAATGGATGTTGGGGTAACTCTTTAGAACAGGGACAATTTGAGGATGTTCATGTCCTCTCTTCCTAGACAATAGACACACTGTTGTGTGGTCATTAAGAGAACTAAAAACCTCAAGGAACTTACTCTCATTGAGTTGTATGGTATCCTCAGTGGTTATCAGATGGAAATGAACATGCAAAATCCATCGAGCAACTCCGACAATCAGCAGAGTTCAACCCTTCATGTGGTTGAAAGGGATTGTAGAGAACCACAACATCATCTCACCTGCTACCCTGAAAACTTACAAAATGTTCCTTTAATAACCTTCCCGGAGACACCAAGGGGGAGCTACATCCAAGGAAACCTATTCCAAGAGACAAGCTCTTCTCAAGCCTTTGTGTCTGCTGATGAAAGCAGTGGCAACTTTCTCTTCACTCTTAAAGACTTGGATTGTATCCATCCAGATGATCTGAAGTACATAGAGATAGTCCAGTAGATAGCTTTTCTCACTCACAGAGTTAAGAAGTCCAGTAGATAGCTTTTCTCACTCACAGAGTTAAGAAGTTCTACAAGAGGACGCAGTAAGTTCCTAGCAATGCAACCAGTGAAAAGTTTGGGCTAGATAAAAGCAAGATGAACTGTTACAACTATAACTAAATGGGACACTTTTCTAGGAGTGCAAGTAACCAATGACAAAATATGGCCAAGCACAATCCAAACCAAACTACATTGATGGAGCTCCACAAACTGAGAAACCCAAGCAGCAAGCTGCAATTGCTGTTGAAAAATGAGGCTTTGATTAGCGCTTCTAGGTTGAAGATGCATCTCCAAACCAAGCATTGATGGATGATAATGAAGAAGCCAAGGTATTGGAACATTTTTGTACCCCTGAATGTATTGCTAAAGTTAATAGATACAGGTCCTACAACTTGGAAATGAGATCTGATCTTGAGTCCTTAAATATCTTAAAAACTGATTTTAAAAGAGCTGAAAATGATTACAAACTTAAGATAGAAGATCTAGAGAAAACCATTTTAACTCTTAACCATGAACACACCAACTACAGGACTCAAATCAAAGATCTCATCACCAAGTTACCTAAATGCTACCAAGCTTAGCTTGTGATAAGCAAAGCCAGGGTAGAAAAATATATTCTTGAAGACGAGACCTTCAAGAACATTATATCCTCATCCTTGCATGCAAAGATTTTTTATCAGAATAAGTAGGGACTGGTATCTATTAAGATGGCTCCTCTATACACTTTACTATCTATAAGATCCCAAGGTATGGAGCTTGTCAAGATGAGCTTCCCCTCATAGACCACATTCAAGAAGAGGATGAAGATAAATAGAAGATAATGAAGGATGGATCTGAGATAAGTGAATAAGATCATCATAAGAAAGGTTACTATTCTCTTGAGGAGAGGAAAGAATCAGTAATGACCAAGTCCAAAAGGAAGAACTTGATCAGAGCAGCCAAGAGAAGATCAAAGAAGGCTCAAGAGATCATGCCAAGAATTGCTTCTATAATCCTAAAAGTACTATCAACATGATCAAGAAGAAAACTTCTAAGAAAAGGAAGAAGAAGATAGCTTCAGAAGGAAGATCTTTTCCTTTCGAAAGCTGCAAAGTAAAGAAGAAGACAAGTCAAAATTTGCTTTGAAAGAAATTTTAGTCTCGAAAGAAAGGAATACTTCTGAAGTACTGAAGCTTGCTGTAGTGAAAGCAAGATCTTCCGAAGGTCTAGTCTCCAAAACTTCCAAAGTCATCAAAACATCTAAAGTGTTGAAGGTCAAGTCTAATCTTCCAAAGATGGTGTGGAAGATAAAGGAAGACCATGTGATTGAAAGTTCTTCCTCAACAATAGCCAATGATCCTCAAAGCCTAAATATTGGATCAATCACTGTTGTATTGTCTTCAGTTCAATTTGACAAGCCCAAAACCAACAAGGCCTGGGTTCCCAAATGTAACTAACCATCTCTTTCATTTAGGAACAACTAAAGACCAAAAGAAATGTATAGATAATTGATAGTGGCTGTTCTAGGGACATGACAGACAATATCTCCTTGCTTTAAAAGTTTGAGAGATTGATGGAGGGCCAGTTGCTTTTAGAGGGGATGTAGGTGGTTACATTACAGGAAGGGGTGGGGTCATAAATCGTAAGCTTAGCATTAAGAAAGTAAACTTTTTTAAAGAGCTTGGGTATAATTTACTGAGTGTATTCCAATTTTGTGATCGGAGACACAACATGCTCCTCACTAAGCATGAGTGCATTGTTCTCAAGCCGTGGTGGTCATTCCTCAAGAGCATATCCTGCTCAGAGCCACCGGGAAAGGGAACACGTACAAGATGAATTTGTAGGAAACATCCCTTTTAGGAGAAATTTCTTGCTTTCTATCTAAAGCAAATAGTGATTAGTCTTTCCATTGGCATAAAATAATGTGTCATGTGAACTTTAAAAATATGAATAAATTAATTAAGAATGATTTGGTAACTAGAATGTCCAAGAAAGAGTTTACAAGTGATAACTGTTGTGTTGCATGCCTGAAAGGGAAGCAATACAAGGTGTCTCACAAGCCAAAGGAAAAGAACTCCAGCACTACACCCCTACACTTATTTCATATGGATCTCTTTGGCTCCACCAGTGTAATGAGACTAGGAAGGACCTCATATTGTTTAGTGATCACAGATGCTTTCATAAGATTCACGTGGATCTTCTTCCTTAGAACTAAGGATGAGACTCCTAAAATCATGAAGAACTTCATTCTAAAAATTAACAATCAATATGATCAAAAGGTCAAAATCATAAGATGTGATCAAGGAACTGGATTCAAGACCCAAATCCTTGATATATTTTATGATGAAAAGGGTATTACAAGATAACATAGTGCTCCCAGGACTCCTCAGTAAAATAGTGTTGCTGAGAAGAGAAACATGACACTTATTAAAGCTGCAAGAACCATGTTATCTGACTCTAAACTGTCTATCACCTCCTAGGCAGAGGCAGTCAACACTGCCTGCTATGTGTGGAACAAAGTTTTAGTATTTAAGACTCATGGTAAGACTCCTTATGAACTGTGGCACAAAATGAGACCTTTTATTTGTTTTCTCAGATCATTTGGATGTCCTTCCACCATCTTGACTACCAAAGATTAAGTAGCCAAATTTACTGAGAAATCATATGATGGACACTTCATTGGATACTCTTCCTAAGCTAAAGCTAATAGAATATACAATCTCCAAACTAGAGTAGTTGAGAGTTAACTAATGTGACCTTCAATGAGCACACTCCTAGTATGAAAGGTTTTGATCCTGATTGGGTGTTTGATCTTGATTTAGTTACCAACTATTTTAACAAGTCTTCTAAGAATGTTTCAGGATCTACAGGTAACTTATCAACAGGAGATCCTGACCTAATATTTGAGCTGAGAAGACCAAGCAAGAAAACTTATTAAGCTCCAGTGGTAAGTAACCCTGTAGATGGAGTTACTATCAGCAGAACCATGACAAATTCAGCTGATACATCTGGGGTGCCTATAGATTCCAGTTCAGAGGCACAGAACTCAAATGAAAGAACTTCTAATGTAGGAGGAAATGGAGGGGGTGATAGTGATCAAGAATTTGTTGATGCTGATAACCACTTCATGGAAGAACACATCAATGATGTCATACACTCATTAGATCAAGCTTCTCTTGAGAAGTGTGCTGATATGGTGGGTGACACTCCATTGCTAGATCTAAATTTCATAAATTTCGATTTGTCCAATCAACTTGTTATAATTCTTTAACTCAAGATCCACAAGTCACACTCCACCACAAATATCACTGGAGATGTTGACACAGGGTTAGAACAAGGGGACAAACCCATGACAAAAATGTTTGTCTATACTCTTGTTTCTTGTCCCCATTAGAGCCCAAGAAAGTTGATGAAGCTTTGAAGGATGGAAGTTAGGTTGAAGCAATGCAGGAGGAGCTGCTTTAATTCAAAAGGTAAAAGGTTTGGAACTTATATCCTCTTCCTCAAGGGAAGACCACCATAGGAACCAAATGGGTTTTTAGGAATAAGAAGGATAATAGGGGACTTGTCATCAAGATCAAGGCCATACTAGTTGTTCAAGGATATACATAAAAAAGGGGATTGACTACACAGATGTTTTTGGTTTAGTGGCAAGACTTGAAGTTGTTAGGATATTCCTTGCTTTTATTGCATCCAAGGATTTCAAGGTCTACCAACTTGATGTCAAGTGTGCTTTTCTATATGGGGTGATTGATGTGGAGGTGTATGTCAAACAACCACCTAGCTTTGCAGACCCACATCATCCTGATTATGTCTACAAGCTTGATAAAGCTCTTTATGGGCTGCACCAAGGTCCAAGAAAGTGGTATGAGACACCATCTTAGTATCTCTGTTAGCATGGCTGCAAAAGGGGTACTATAGATGGAATGCTCTTCATTAAAGAAATAGGAAGTGACTTGATGATGGTTCAAGTTTATATAGATGACATAATTTTTGGGTCACCTAATCCAAAGCTCTACAAAAACTTTAAGAAGCTAATAAAGAATAGATTTGAAATGAATACAATGGGGGAACTCAATTCTATATAGGAATTCAAGTGAAGAAGGTTGACAATGGCATCTTCATAAGTCAGTCAAAGAATGTATAGGACATACTCACAAAATTCAACATTACTGAATGTAAGGTTGCAAAGACATCTATAACAAGAAACCACTCCCTTGGACCTGATCTTGAGGGGGAGTGTGTGGATGAACATCTCTACAGGGCTATGATCGGGTCTCTTATGTACCTCACAGTGAGCAAGCCTGATATCATGTTTGCCATATGCATTTGTGCAAGATGTCAAGCAAACCCCAAGATGTCACACCTAGTTGTTGTCAAAAGGATTCTTAGATATCTCAAGGGTACTCTAAAACTAGGCCTTATCCAAAGAATTATAACTTTAATCTGTATGCTTATACAGATAGTAACTATGGTGGATGCAATATTACTATAAATTCTATATCAACGGGATGTCAATTCCTTGGTAGAAGGATAGTCTCATGGCAATGCAAGAAACAATCATGTGTGTCTGCATCAGCTACTAAAGTTAAATACATTGCTACTGCTAGCTGTTGTGCTCAAGTGCTTTGGATTCAGTTGCAGATGCTAGACTATGGATTCAACTTCAAAGAGACTCCCATCCATATAGACAACAATAGTGCTATCTCTATCACAAAGAACCCTATGCAGCACTCGAGGACAAAACACATCAATATCAGGTATCATTTGATTAGAGATAATTTTGAAAAAGGATTGATAAAACTACTCAAAGTTAACACAAATGAACAATATGTTGATCTGTCTACAAAAGCTTTTGATGGACAAAGATTTAAGTATCTTGTATCAGCTATTGAGATGATTAACTTTGAGTGGATTTTTCTTAAACTAAACTCAAAATTATTTTTAAATGTGTATGTCCTAAGTTGTTTATATCATCACCTACATATGCTCAGTTTACTTTGGAAGAAAACTTTTCAAATGATCTTCCTTAGAATATTGGAAATTTTAGAGGTATTTCCTCTCGAAAGATATTAAGTTGTCTTTAAAAGAATATTATGTCTTCAAATCTAATAACTACTTAGAAGACATTTACCATCAGAAGATTTATTCTCTTATGAATAAAACTTTTCAAATGATATTCCTTATAACATTACTTTTGAACAATTTTCTTCCAAAAGCAATTAACCCTCAAAAGATTTATTCTCTTCTGAATAAAACTTTCTAGTTTTAATCTCTTCTGACACCAAATATGTGTCTGAAGTAAAATACTCTAAGTAGTTTTCTTCCAAAGCAAAATTTTCATAAATCTCAAGAATATCTTCCAAAGTAAAAATTGGCTTCGAAAGCTTTTATAAAACTTCCGAAGAAATATTACGTTCGGAAGATTTTCGACATCCAAGAAAACTACCTCTTTGGGTGCATTTTCAGAGGTGGGACCGACATCCGAATTTTAAAGTTTATCCTTTTGTATTAACTTTGTCTCAAATCCATTTCATATATATATATATAAATGTATATATATGTGTATATATGTATATATATCTATACTATCTTTAGTAAACCCGTGTGTTACACGGGTTGAATAAAAAAATATTAATATTATAAAATTTATTAATTATAAAATGATATTCTAATATATGATATGCCTGAAATTATGTATGAGAAATGATTATAAGTAATAAAACAGTTATATCAACTTTTTAAAAACTTGTTTTTAAATTTTTTTCCAAAACAAATAAACATTTGTTCTAAAACAAACCGTATAAAAATGTCACTTTTATAAATTTTCTTATTATAACTCCCAAATTTAGTTATTTTTTGTTTTAAAAAATTGACTTTTTAAAAATACCAATTTTAAAATATTTCGTATTTTTAAAAAAGTTTTATGCTTTAGAAAAATTTATTATTTTATAAAATTTATTTATTTAGAATAACATTAATAAGTAGATCTCTTTCTTAATTTATTAAATTTAAAAAAATGGTAAATAAAAGTATTAGTAATTAAGGTATTTATTTAATAGGAGAGAGAGGCGGGAAAATTTTGGTGAGAAAGATTGTGTTGTTGACACGTGTCATATCAAAATACCTTTTTATTAGAGTAGAAAGATGTATATATATGTGTATATATGTATATATATCTATATGTGTATATATGTGTATATATGTATATATATATATATACATATATATATGTGTGTGTGTGTGTGTATATATGTATACATATATATATATATACATAAATATATGTATATTTATATATAGATAGATATATGTATATATGTGTATATATATATGTAGGGAGAGGATCATATAAGAACCCTTGTTTATTGCGATAACCCATTAACCGAACTAGTGGTGCAGCAGGCCATGTCGCCACTGTAACTTAGAGTTACAGTGGGTAAAACTTGTGTTTCAAAACGAACGTTAAAATTTTTTTAAAAAAATATAGCAAGACTATACTCAAATTAAAGATATTAAAACGATCTATTTAATGGTGTAATTTGTTTTTAAAAATAACGCCATACAAAAAAGTTAAAAACGTTATAAAAAATGGTGGAGTTTTTTTAAAAATGGAGGGAAAATTTGAAAATGGGGGAAAAATCCTTACATTAGTGGTGTAACGCGATGGAAATGTTAGTTACAGTGGTGTAAGTGTTTGCTACATTAAGGTTAACGAGTTATCGTAATTTTGATCGGTTCTCAAAGGAACCGCACCCTATATATGTATATATATATATGTATATATAGATATATAGATAGATATATGTATATATTTATATATATAGATTGATATGTGACAACTCATTCAAACTCACAAGATTTTGATTTCTGTGTGCCAATTGAGTAGACCAGTGATGGAACACTCACCATGTAAGGATCAAACATGTGGATGACACTATAGTTTTAACTCATTTTAGATGAACAACTTGAAGTTTATGTGTTTACATGCATGCGAAAATGCATGCATGCAACAGAAGAACAAGTCGCACATGCATGCATGCGTGCGAAAGAAGTACAACCTGCATGCATGCGAAAGCTCCATGCGAAAGGAAGACAACTCGCATGCATACGACTTGTCATGCGAAAGAAGAACAAATCGCATCCATGCGATTTGTTCATGCGAGAACCTTACACAAAAATATCATGCGAAAACGTGGTTTGTTATCACATGCATGCGAAAACTCGCAGACTTGTATATATATTCGCATGCGAATTCAGTTTTATGTGTGCTTCACTTTACCAAGAGTTAGTCTAGATAGTTTGTGTGTTTTCTCTGTTTATGTCGCTCAGTTGAGCAGATCACTTGTTGTGATTTTCCACCTTCGGGTGAGATCGATAGTATATCGATTTTCATTGTAATCGTTCGACTTTGAATAAACATTTCAA
>BJCO01363114.1:0-15987 GCA_018326465.1 Flaveria floridana
CGATTGAACATTCATTCATGCGACTGGCCTTTCAGTCGTGCGACTCATGCACAATCGCACACAATCTCATCCGCATTGACTCAATCGCACACACATTCACTCGCATGGACTCAATCGCACACACATTCAATCGCACACACCTAGACGCATGACTCAGTCATGCGATTCATCCAATCGCACGGCTCAGTCGTGCGACACACCCAGACGCATGACTCAGTCATGCGATTCACCCAATCGCACAGCTCAGTCGCATGAACAGACCCAGTCGCTCAGTGCAGCAGATCGCGACTGCTGAAGTGCTGAGCAGCCTCCGGGTACTCCGTGCACTCGTTTTACACCCCAAGAACTTCCAGAGTCCACATTCTAACATGTCTAAACAAGAAACACACTAAAAAACGCAGCACACAAGCCCACACGACCTCATGCGCTCGGATGAACCCGAGCACCCGAAACCCTAGAAAATGAAGAAGTGGAATTGAGCAAGAAATGGTTCAAACGAGCTTATCTACCTGTTAGAAGTAAGTATTCACTGTGATAACCAAGATTTGCCGGTGAAAACGCAAGAAAATGAGCGGTTTTGGTGCTAGAATGGTGAAGAAGGTGAAGAAGAAGAAGATGAAGAAGTTGGTGAAGAATGAGGGCTGGGGCTGGAAATGGGGTTTATATACCCAGCCCTAGTTTGCAAAAAGTCCATTTTAGTCCCTGCACTTTGCCCCCGGGTTCCCAAATTTTATTTTGGTTGAAGCGACATTAATTAGGCTTGTTTTATTAATGATGAAAGACGTAGTTAATGATATTTATAAATTTAAAAATGGTTTTATTTGTAACATTAGGTTTATATAAAAATGGTGCGCTCAATAATAACGGGGGCAATCTTAGAAAACGTTTTAAGATGTTGACAATGCAAGCAACGATAGCACAAGCATAAGGATAACCAAGCGAGCAAATATGATATCCACATAGATGGGTTAAAGAGACGAGGAATGACCGATAACAAAAGTTAACCAAACATGTTAAATAACGGACCTTTGGTGACGGATGTCACAAGAAACAAGAGTATAGACAAACATTTTTATCATGGGTTTGTCCTCTTGTTCTCACCCATTTCTCAACATCTCCAATAAAGTTTATGGTAGGGTATGACTTGTGGATCCTGAGTTAAGGTATCACAGCAAGTTGATTGGACAAATCTGAATTTATGAAGTTTAAATCTGGCAATGAGGTTTCACCTACCACATCCATACACTTATCTAAAGAAACTTGATCCAATAAGTGTGTGACGTCGTTGATGTTGTCTTCCATGGAGTGGTTATTAGCATCAAAAAATTCTTGATCACTGTCACCACCACTATTTCCTTCTACATTTGAAACTCCTTTATTTGAGTATTGTGCCTCTGAGCTAGAATTTGTAGGCACCTCAGATGTATGAGCTGAATTTTTCATGGTTGTGTTGGTAGGTACTGCATCTGCAGGGTTAGTTACCCCTAAAGCTGAAGTAGTATCCTTGCTTAGTCTTCTCAGCTCAAATCTTAGGTCAGGATCTCCTATTGATAAGTTTTCTGTAGACCCTGAAACATTCTCACAAGACTTGTTAAAACAATTGGTAACAAAATCAAGATCAAATAGCCAATTAGGACCAAAACCTTTCATATTAGGGGGTGTGCTCATTGAAGATAACATTGGCTGAATCTTCAACTACTCTAGTTCTAAGATTGTATACTCTATAAGCCTTAGCTTGAGAAGAGTATCCAATAAAGTGTCCATCATCTGATTTCTCAACAAATTTGGCTACTTGATTTTTGGTATTCAAGATGGTGTAAGGACATCCAAATGATCTGAGGAAACCAATGAAAGGTCTCCTTTTGTGCCACAACTCATAAGAAGTCTTACCATGAGTCTTAACTACTAAAACTCTATTTTCAGAATGAATTCAGTTCCTTGACCACATCTTACGGTCTTGACCTTGTGATAATATTGATTCTCAATTTTCAGAATGAAGTTATTCAAGATCTCAGGAGACTCATCCTTAGTTCTAAAAAACAAGACCCAAGTGAATCTTGTGAAGTCATTTGTGACCACCAAACAATATGAGGTCCTTTCTAGACTCATTACACTGGTGGGGCCAAAGAGATCCATGTGTAACAAGTGTAGGGGAGTACTGATGGAGTTCTTTTCCTTTGGTTTACGAGACACCTTCTGTTGTTTCCCCTTCAGGTATGCAACACAGTGATCATCACTTGTAAACTCTTTCTTTGGCTTCTAGTTACCAAATCATTTTAATCAATTTATTCATGTTCTTAATGTTTACATGGCACATTCTTTGATGTCAAATGAAAGACTCATCACTATTTGCTTTAAATAGAAAGCAAGAAACTTCTCTTGAAGGAGATGTTTTCTGCAAATCCATCTTGTACATGTTCCCTTTCTTGGGTGCTCTAAGCAGGATATGCTCTTGAGGAATTACCACCCTAGGATTGAGAACAATGCGTTCATGCTCAGTGAAGAGCATGTTATATCTCTGATCATAAAATTAGGATACACTCAGTAAATTGTACCCAAGCTCCTTAACAAAGTTTACCTTTTCAATGCTGAGCTTACCATTTATGACCCTTCCCCTTCCAGTAATGTAACCTCCTGCATCTCCTCCAAAAGCAACATGCCCTCCATCAATTTTCTCAAAGTTTTAAAGCAAAGAGCCATTGCCTGTCATGTGCCTTGAATAGCCGCTGTCAATGATCCTTACATTCCTCTTGGACTTTAGTTGTTCCTGCATAACAAGGAGAAAGTTAGTTACATTTGGAAACCTAGGCCTTATTGGTCTTTAGCTTGTAAAAATGGACTGAAGACAATGCAACAGTAATTGATCTTATGTTAAGACTTTTAAGATCATATACTGTTGTTAATGAAGAACTTCTAGTCAATTGGTCTTCCTTCATCTTCCACACCATCTTTGGAAGATTAGAATTGACCTTTAATACTTTGGAAGTTTTAACAACTTCGGAAGTTTTGGAGACTGACCCTTCGAAAGATCTTGCTTCCACTGCGGCAATCTTCAGTGCTTCAGAGGCATTCCTTTCTTCTAAGACCAATTTATCTTCCGAAGGCAAGTTTTCACTTGTCTTCATTTCCATTTTGGAGCTTCTGAAAGGAAGGGATTTTCCTTCTGAAGCTTTCTTCTTCTTTTTCTTCTTAGAAGTCTTCTTCTTGGTTATATGGATAGTACTTTTAGGATTGTAGATAGAATCCTTGGTAAGATGAGAAGTATTGTCACACATAATGCAATCAACTGGCTTTCTTTCGAGAGACTTTTTGTGAATAGAAAGCTAAGCTTGATAACTTTTCATCTCCATCTTCATCTTCTTAGATGTTACAGCAAGCTTCCTAGGGTGAGGCTTGCTCTTGGAGGTGGATGGTTTAGGCTGAGTAGCAGTGGTACACAACTGAGCAGCCTTCATTCCTTTACAAGGATGAGTTGGACATGAACTTTAACTCTTGGTACTAGAGTTCGAAGTTGAGTCCTTAGTCTTCACCACTTCAAACCCTGCAGAAATAAAGATTTGTTTCTGCTTAGAGTTGAACATATCCTTAATTTCTTGAGCCTTCTTTGATCTTCTTTTGGCTGCTCTGATCAAGTTCTTCCTCTTAGACCTTAGCATCCTTATTTCTTCTTCTCTTTAGGAGAATAGTGACCCTTGTTAGGATGACCTTCTTCACTCATCTCAGATCCATCCTTTACTATATCCTCTTCATCCTCTTCTTCAATCGGGTCTATGAAGGAAAGCTCATCTTGACAAGTTCCACACCTAGAAGATCTTACATATAGTATAGTGTGTGGAGGAGCTATCTCAGTAGATCCCAATCCATAATTGTTTTGATAACACACTTTTGCATGCAAGGATGAGGATATCATGTTCTTAAAGGTCTCTTCTTTAAGAACACATTTCTCTACCCTAGCTTTGCTGATCACAAGCTTAGACTGACACTAAGTTAACTTAGTGATGAGGTCTTTAATCTGAGTCCTATAATTTGTATGTTCATGCTGAAGAGTGGAAATGGTTTTCTCTAAATCTGCTATTTTAAGTTTGTAATCTTTTTCAGCTCTTTTGAAATCATCTTTTAAGATGTTTAAGTACTCAAGATCAGATCTCATCTCTAAGTTATAGGACATATATCTGTTAACTTTAGCAATGCATTCCAGGGTACAAAGATGTTCCAATACCTTGGCTTCTTCATGATCAACCATCAGTGCTTGGTTTTGAGATGCTTTTTCAACCTAGAAACTCCAATCAAAGCCTCCTTCTTCAATAGCAAGTGCAACTTGCTGCTTGGGCTTCTCAGTATGTAGAGCTCCCTCTGTGTAGTTTGGTTTGGGTTGTGCTTGGCCATCATTTGTCCCTAGTGCCTTGCACTCCCTAGCAAAGTGTCCCATCTGGTTACAGTTGTAACACTTTACTTTGCTTTTGTACAGTCTAAACTTTCCACTAGATACATTTCTAGGAAACTTCCTCCCTGTCCTCTTATAGAATTTCTTGGCTTTATGAGTAAGAAGAGCCATTTATTGGACTATCTCTACGTAATCCATCTGGATGGATACAGTCCAAATCTTCAAGAGTGAAGAGAAAATTGTCTATGCTTTTAGCAGTAGACACAAAGGCTTGTGATGAACTTGTCTCTTGGAATGGGCTTCCTTGGATGTAGCTCTCCCTTGGTGTCTCTAGAAAGTTAATAAAAGGACCCTTTTGTGAGTTGTCAGTGTAGAAGATGAGATAATGTTGTGCTTCTCTGCAATTCCTTTCAACCACATAAATGGCTGAACTCCACTGATTGTTGGAGTTACTAGATGGATTTTGCATGTTCATCTCTATCTGGTGGCTACTAAGAATACCATACAACTCAGTGAGAGTGAGTGTCTTGAGATTCTTAGTCCTCTTGATGACCATATAATAGTATGTCCATTGTCTTGGAAGAGAGGACATGAACTTCCTTACAATGTCCCAGTTCTCAAGAGTTATCCAACATCCATTAGAGTATCCACAATGTCAACATACCTGAAGTATTGTTGAGTCATGGTTTCACCTGTCTTGAAGGTGAAATTTTCAAACTGCTGCTTCAAGAGGTCCTTCTTACTCTCCTTTGCTTTAGTCGACCCCTCATACATGAGCTTCAGTGCATCCCATAGTTGTTTAGATTTTTGCACTTCTTGAAGCCTCTGTATATGAAGTTTGGAAGAGTAGTTTTAAGGGTGGTCATGGCTTTCTGATCTACATCTGTTTTCTTATTCAGAGTAGTCATCCACTTCTATTGGTATCATGCCACCTCCAGCAGTAGCTGAAGAGGTGCATGGTACATGAGGTCCAGAGATAACAGATCCCCATATCCTTCTGTCTTGAGATTTGATGAAGCCTTCCATCCTTTGGCACCAAGTATCAAAATCATTAGGAGTGATCAGTGGAGACTTTGTCATGGTACCGGTTTCCATATCAGCCTTTGTGATAACTGCTATTTGAGATGTTAAGTGATTTATGAAACTGAGAGGATTTAAGATGGTGAGATGTTACAATTAAGAGCCTGAAATGCTCCAATCCAATTGCAGGACCGATTAAGGGTGGTCAATACAATCAGTCTCATAATAAGGAGAGTGCTAGAACACTTAATAGATCAAATAAGGAACCGGGTTTATATAGATGATACTAAGAACACAAGTAAGTCATGAGACAGAACAAAAGAGCAAGAACAAGATAAGTATGGTTTTCAAGAATGCTGTATATTGCTCTCAAGTTCAATTACAAGTGTTACAAAGCATAAGATAAAATACAAGGACCTGAGATTCTTTATGCTACATCCTACAGCCGGGTATACTTTGAAACTAGATAGAAACATAAATCTAGACAACAAGATCAATATATTGTCAAAAGGCAGATTGCCTTTTGACTTGTGACTAGACATAGCATAGATCACCTCCTAATATATTATAAAAAGGATAAAAATACAATGTAGAAAGTTACAGACTCTAAACCTTACTCTACAGTTGCAAAAACATGGACCTTTTCACCAACTTATACAAGTTGGTGAGTCTTCAAAGATGCAGTGGAAAGTAGGTCAGCTTTATGCAAAAGTTGATCAGAGAAAGCATGTCTTCTCTGTCTTTGGAAGAAATTAGTTTTCACTTCATTTTCTTCGGAAGACTTTGTCTTTAAAGCTTCGAAAGACTTCATCTTTGGCTTCAGAAGATTTGGTCTTTGGCTTCGGAAGATTTTACACTTAGAATATTTTCTATGAAGTGTAAAACTTTTGAAATAACTTCTACCTTGTACATCAGTGCATGCATGTTGGAAGCTCTTTGGTTGCTTTGGTTGTATCAGCTTTTCTAATATAACCTTACACTCTCCCACAATCCTTTGCCGCGTGTCCAGCCTTCCGACAATGCTAGCATCAAAAGTTGTCACACTTGCCAGTGTGGTAGTTGTTGCATCGGCTGCACCCTTTGGATACTTCCCCACGTATCAACTCTGTCCTTGAGCTGAGGAAGATAATTGGTTGAATCTACGGTTGTTGTCAAACCTTCTTTGCTACTGATGTTGTTGATGCTACTGGGGCTGGCTGTTAGACGATGAGCTCTTGTTCCTAGTGTTATCCCACTTATGCTTAATGTCGGGCACGCTTGTCACAGTGCCCCGTTTGGTACCTTTTCTTGTTCCACTGCTTGATTCGTCAGCTTGTGAGCTAGCCGGATAGCCTGCTGAATAGTAGTGGGGTTCGAAGCACTCACCATACTTTGTATTTCCGGCACCATCCCACGCGGATAGAGCTCAATTCACTTGATTGACGGGTTGATCATTCCAGGGCAAAGAGTCGCCAACTCATGAGACTTCGTAGTGTAGGCCTCAATCTCAGATCCCTCCATCTTTAACTACCAGAACACAGCCTCCAGCTTCTGGAATTCATCATGAGGACAATATTCGTCCATCACCATTGCTTTAAACTCATCCCATGGTAGAGTATTTTACATCGCCTGGCCGAGCATCTACACTTACGCGTTTCACCACGAGAGCATTGCACCCTCCAATGTTCCTCTTGCGTATTTCACGTGGTCTGCCGCCAAACAGTTGCACTTAGCAAAGACTGACTCGGTCTTCTCAAACCATCGCACAAGTCCCACAGCCATTTCAGCTCCAGTATAGGTGTGGGGCTTACAGTCCATGAACGCATTGTACGTGCATGTTGGGGGTCCTAAACTCAAAAATTTCAGAAGGTTTAGTCAAACCAAATGGATTAACCGTATAATGGAATATATGCGTAGTTGATGACTAGGGTCATCATTTACCTCCGAACTGGGCAGCTTGGGTGTTCACAACTGCCTACATGTGTTGGTTGATTAAGGTGGTTAATTCAACCAGGGTCATGTTCACAGCACCGGCGCCACATCCACGACCGCGTCCATTTCCTCTTCCATGTCCGCCCATATTTCTTTTACATTCATAAATACAATAATAAGTAACATCCAACATACTAATCTCATTAAAGTACGGTAAATAATAAGAACTAATGAATTTTTCACAACCACAACATTTGTAACAAAAATAGTAACACTTGATAAATAAATTGTAAGTAATCTCACAATATCCAATCAGTGTCAAAATTTTAAGTTTTTAGTTGTATAGGAAACAACCCTTCCCACATAGGTTTTAAAAAAACACTATGTAGTCCAAGTCAGATAAATATGGAACTTAATGTATCACCTCAGACCCATCACTGTCCTCTTTCATGTCTGTTGGTTCCTACTTAGGCTCTTCTTTGGTTTCTTCTTCGGGTTTTGCTTCTAGTTCTTCTTCGGGTTCCTCCTTCGTCTCTTCCTCCAGATCATCCTATGGTTCCTCCTCGGGTACCTCCTCATGTACCTCCTGAGACTCCTCCATTAGGGCCTCCTAAGGCTCAAGTTGGTTTTCCAACCTCATGCATTTGATCATGCGTCACGTTCAGAGTAGCCATCAGCTCAGCAACCTGTGCATGTAGAGCCTGGATCTCTTATGTCTGACTATCCTAGCGTCCTTGCATATCGAGCCACGAGTCTTGCATCTCTTAATACACTTTGCTGTCATGCTCCTGTCATGCGTCCCACCTTTTAAATTTCTCCTTGACTGCTCATTGAAGTCGATCATGTGAGGCCACCAAAGTAGCGATAGGCCTACGAGGTGTGCAGGGTAGGGGTATGATATGGTGTCACTAGTCATGGTAGGGATCGTACATGGAACGTTCTCCTTTTGTAGCATCCCTATCAGTGTAGTACGATATCAATCCCAATTGTCAGGATTAGCCATGTCCCGCTCAATTTTTGGAGCGTCCGGAAAGTACACATTAGATCTAAATACGGGGGGTCTAGAACCATAACTCGTAGATGACGAAGGAACAATAGGAACCTCAGGTTCGTTTCCCATTGCGTGTCGAACAGGGGATGAAGATGATGATGATGATGCCATACTGCCATGTATGTGATGTGTATGCCAATGAGTATACAGTAAGAGGATAAACAACGAGTAACAAAATAATTGTGTGCGGTTATAGACTAGTGTGTATGCAACATACTTCCCTATAACCAATGGCTCTGATATCAATTTGTCACACCCTCAAAATCCACGAGCGGGTTTTTACCATGAGGCGAGTGAACAAACAAGAATCTCAGTCATTAGTTACTTAGAACGACATTATATGAAACTTTTAAAACAATTCAGAGTTTGAAACTTTAAAACATTTATGGAAGCATTTTGAAAATATTTCAAACACGAGATACTAAATGTAAACTGCGCAAAACACGCGCCCAAACCCAAGTATGTAAGTATTCAATAAGACAAAAGTAGATAAATGTATGTTTCAAAGTATGCAAGACTCGCGCGTGCTCCTACGGCATCTGATAGTATCAACCTGAGAAAAGCATACTAAAGTGTCAACTCGACGGTTGGTGAGTTCAAGAGTTTGTAATCGTCATAAACAATAGAGTTAGTAAAATATAAACAAGTGTTTTAAAATAGATAGCTAGTCTAATTTCATTACTAATAAACAATAGTGATTTTGCAATTGAAGCTGACTATGTTTGTCTGTTTGCCACCAACCACAACATACTAAGTCGTGACACTGTTAGTCGTTTAGGACAATATTGCACCCGCTTGACCTCCAGTCGTACGGGTGGGGCTTGTCAGAACCAGTAGTACTACCCATGATTTCCAGTTAGATTCCTTAATTAACGATCCAAAAGTGTAAGGGATTTCTATGGTATAACACACTATGTTTTACTAAACACATATTATAATAGTAAAGCGTTTTAAAACCAAAAAAGAGAGTAAGTAAAGTGGGGCATTGAACTCTCCTGATGCGCAAACGAATGATAGCAAAGAGCTAACAATGAGTGGAAAGACAACCCGTCAAAGGTTACCTAGAACACACAAGTATATAAGTACATGTACACAGAAAGTTTAAAAACCCTAAGTTCTCAATAAACACGTTGACCCAAGGTTTTGGAAAACAAGACTCATTTGTCCTAGTTGGCCCATTTGACATGTTGATGACATATTAATTGAATTCTCATTTGATTAAGTGTAACAACTCATTACACATGGTTATCACACAAGTTGTTCACTATGCCACATCATAAACCCTAAGTTCTACAAAGATCATCATACCACCATAGTTTATCATACAACTCATGCAAATCTCAAGAAATCAAAAAGAAAAATTTTTAACTAATAAATCATACATCACAATGAGCTATCATAACTCCAAGCATAGTTCTATAATCTCCTAACATAACTCATCATCATGTAGTATTCCATAAGAACTTAAATTTCCTAAGTAATGCATCAAGTGTCCATACAACTCAGTTTACACATTCTACCACATTAGAAATCATCAACAAGCATTCTAACATGATCCTAACATCGTGAACATGCCTAATTCACAATATCCAATGATCTACATGAATAAAGTTTCCTTTTCGGGAAAGTAACACTCAAAATCCATCTAACACCCAATTCACTCATAGATTCATCAACTTTATATGTAATCAAGTTGATAACAATCATCTAAATATGACAAACATCATCAATTAATCATAATTCCCAAACATCATGCATAAAAGTTTCTACTTATAGCAAAGTATGAACAACACATCAAATCCATGAAATTCTTGCATAATCCATATAAACTAACATCAATGCAATACAACTAACATCATACTATCATCAAACAACATCAATTTCGAGTTTACTCATGTTAATTGAACTAGGGTTCTTCATTATTAAAAAAATATGAAAATCAATCAAAATCTAACCTTTAATCACGTAGAAATCAAGAACTGACACTTGCTACACTTTGGAATCACTTGGAACGAGTCAAAATCGACTTGTTCCTGATGTTCATAGCTTGAATTTGCAGAGGGATGGGGATTGGGGTGCGGTTTACGGCCGCAAGGGGGGGCTAGGGTTGGGTTTTGTTCAACTTAACTTAATTAAAAATTACCATTTAAATCCTCTTTAATCACCTTTTGTAAAATTATTCTTTTTAGCATTTTTTAAAAAATTTTAACTACAAAATACAAGCATTATTAATCAACAATATAATCATATAATATATATATATATATATATATATATATATTCAACTAACTAAAAAACAGATGAAATAATTACTATACGTTGTCACGTTATCAGGTAAAATTCATAATAATATTTTAAAATTTATGAATCACATAGCACAAATTAACTATCAACATTATTAATTAAATTATTATATGTTTATCATAGATCATTGTTATTAAGTCACCAACGCTCAATGACAACTAGTGTGTGCTCACGACACGTGTATGTAAGACATAACAGAACTAACGGAGTTTGGTAATGGAAAATTACCGGATGTCACAGTTTAGAGTAAGTCTATTTAAGAATTATGTGTTCAATAAATCAAAACTAAGGATGACAATTGCATACATAAACTTTCATGAGTGGGTCAGATTTATTTGTTTCCAATTTGATCACATGGGTTAGATTTTTCATAAGAAACCTATTGGAATAGTTCGTTTTTTTATGTTTAGAAATAATAAACCAAATAAAGGTAGGATTCATTAAGGAAATTTTTAGTATTCAATGTTGATCCTTATTGTGGTTTAAACTACATCTTAGCTTATATATGTAGTAGGTCTGATAGTATATTTTGCATATGAAAAGGAGGTGACATTCCAAGCCTGACACACCCAAGAATATCATCAATAAGGAAACCCACCACTATGGAAAAACCTCTACATGAGTCATATTGGAGCCCGAGACCATAAAAATCACAAGAACAAACTATCACCCTAATATGTTAATAATTATATACGTTTACAATACATATTTCTTTCCATTTTAAGTCATTTTTGTTACAAAATACATTACTTTAGACACTTATATGTGTTTAATTTAAATTTTTTAGTTTTTGATGGAGACTCGGTGATTTTTATGAAGAAACTCAAGATTTGAAGAAGTTCCAAAGGGAAAATATTGATGATATGACTATATCAAAGCTAGATATGCCCATACCATTTGTCTAACTTCAAGCAGATGGTCATATCATTTCTAGGTATGGTCATATTCAGATAAAGAACAGGTTTATAATCCCAATACACCTCATTTTTAATATAACTTTCAATTCTTCTTAAAACCCTTGCCTCCATCAGACCCGTAGGTGATTTTAGGTCTTTTTTAAGAATTTTTGAGAGATTTAAGGGTAAAGATTAAGGATATCACACTTTCAATAAGGTTCTAACATCATCCACACTATTTTCATGCAAATTAGTATGAATTTCTCTAGATCTACTATGAGTTAATCTTTGTTCTTGAGTTTGTGTGATTTTTTTATAACCATCATGTGCTAAACTCTTATTATCACTTAGATTAAATAAAACCTTGCATTTTAATGACTTATACATGATTCTTGATGTTGTTTGTCACACCCTTAAATTCCACTTCCAGGGCTTCACTGCGAGGCATGTAACAAAACAAGATCTCAGACACGGTCATATTAAATGACCCCATATGCATTTAAAATAAACGTTTGAACTTTAATCAAAGTAAAACATAGTTTGAATGATAAGGAATGAGGAAACATATAAGTAAAATCTAAAGCCAATACTAATAGTTGCACAAAACACGACGTCCAATAAAAGTATTTAATGCACAGGAAATAAGTTGTAGTGCATGCCATGAGTTAACCCTTAGCCATGCAATCTAACCTTTAGCATTCCTACAACCTGAGAAAACATGCTAGCCTATAATCAGTTACTTAACTTTTTAAATTGCAGCTAACTATTTGTAAGTTGTTTGTCTTTCCACCACGTCTAACACAAAAAATTACACAAAAAATTACAAATGTTAGGTCAATTTTAAACACTCGTTTGACATCCAGTCGAGTTAGTGTGACTAACGCGGGTGGGGTTTGTCAAACCCAGTAAACTACTCAAAAGTACATCGCCAGCTCGTTACTAACGGTTCGAGAATGTAAAGACTTTTATATGTGTTTGCAATAACATAACAAGCGATAAAGCAATAATACTAAAACCACTAAAAAGTAAAGCTTGCATGTTTTCACCCCCAAAAAGGAAAGAATGTAAAACAGAGGCCGTGAAACACACCTTATAGTGCGTAGTTGAAAGTTAAAGCAAATATGAAAGTTAACTGTGACCTAACAAATATGGATCGGTGAGTGTGTGTACATAATAGTCTGTATGAACTCCATCTTATCCAAATCACATTAAATGTTATTGTGTTTGTGAGATGAAAGTACCTTTTGACAAGTATGACTTTTGCTTGACCAAGTTTGACTTTTGTTAATAAAGTTTGCTTTTAGTTGACCAAGCTTTGACTTTTGGTTGACCGGTTAACACGACCCTACTCGTTGGTGACTCGATTTATTGAAAAATGCTTAATAATATCCAATTAGGTGAAATAATTTACAAATACGGTTATATATAAATTCCCTTTTTAGAAAGTTTCCATATTTAGAAACTTTAACTAAATTACACATGTGTAATTTATCTTCCAAACTATATCACATATTAAAACAAGCATTCAACTTCTACATGTAGTTCACCTAATTCACATATTAACATGTCCTAAATGTTTCTATACTTAGTATGTTTTCATCACACGTGTTGGTTTTTGCGATTTAATAATTCCTAACATTTTCCTATGTTCTAATCATTACGTGTGAATCATCAAATCCCATCAAGCACGCCAAATTCATCATCTAGAAACTAATCAAACTAAAAATTTTTCCATATCTAGAAGGTTTCCCAAAAACAATCCAGTTTCAAAACTTTAAAACCTAAATTTTATTCTTTAACATTGGCAACTGATTTAGAACCATTAAAGCCTTTTAGTTTCATGTAAACCATGCTAGAACTATGAACCCTAGAAAAAAAGTTTCTTTTATTGTTAAGTGCAGGGTTTTAGATCAAAATTAATGATTTTTGTAAATTATACTTATACAATTATGACATAAATACATACTAACGTAAAATCAATGACTAATTCGATGAAGTTTGGATCTTGGTGTGTGTTTCGATCATCTAGGGTTTAAAAAAAATCAAGAATTAAAAAAAATGATTATTAACATAAAACTTACTTGTTGTGTACAATGAATGATCACAAACATGTGTACGATGCAAGAAACGTCAAAAATTATTCTCAATTGCTTGAAAGAGGCTTGATTGATGTGTGTATATGTGTGGGGTGTTTTTGAAAGGATGGAAATGATGGAGAAAGGGATAATTTCTTGAATGGGGTATAGGGTGGGGATTAGGGATCTATTTATTTATTTTTACAATAACTATCCCCTAATTTTATAAAATTAGTTGAAAGTTTAGGCGGTTGACTTTTTCTACCCTGAAACTTAAAGAATGATATATATTGCCCAATAAACCTTAAAGACACCAAATAACATTTATTTTATTATGTCTATCCCTTTTTATAACGGTTAGGCTTTGAAAGCCGAAAATACATGAAAAAGCATTCCCATTTTTCATAACTAAGCTAACACTTAGCCACATTATCACATAATATATATTTTCATACAAATTTTGATTCTTTGAGAGTTATTTTGATAAGTCACTAACATTCGATGATAGACCCGTGCACGATTTGATAACTTTTTGTATTACCTTTACATGTAGGTTTGTGAATATTTGTGCATTATGTGACGCATTTAAATATATAATGCATGTTTATACGATCAAAAGTATTGTTCATGCTATTCGGAAAGTGACCTGAAAATGTTGGGTGCCACATTGTTTATGTTTATGTCATAATGAAACTTGATTATTATTTAAGATTATGGATGTTATAAGCATGTTATGTTGGAAAACCTTCTGTTTTACAAAATGTATACAAATGATTGCATCTTTTACGTGGAATTTGTGACATTTCACTAGAATGGAAAATGATGGTTGAATTTTCAGTTAAACTGGATAAATGTGTACCTTTTAGCTTATGTTTAAGAAGACCTTGATAATTATCATGAGAATCTTTCTTCTCATTGGTTGTGAATTGGTTTTGTAATCATGGTTTGATGTTCATGAATTGAATGGTAATTATAGTTTTGTCTATAATACGTGAGATGAGGTGGTTTCATGTGTTTATTATGTTAACTTTCCAAGAATTTGTGGCATTAGATAACCCTAACAGGAGTATATGTCATCTTTGAAATTGACATAATTGTATCATTTCTTCTTCACGACATAACTTTAGGTGGGTATTATATGTTTATCATTCTAGCTTTCTGAGGAGTTATATATCTACATATCCTTGACGAGGCTTCAGGCTACTTCCATGTATCACGTGTAGAAATGATCTCATCTTGAATTTGTTCTAGTTGTTGTTATTATGCTAAGTGGAGTCGAAGTCCAAGTTATCTTTATTTGATTGTGTATCTTCGTCTTTATTTACTTACTTTTTGATATTAAATTGCTAATCATTTTTATTTATTTTCAATATTCATAATTACAAAATCAATTGATCGGTTAGATAGTGATGACAGTTTAGCAGTAGGAGTCATTATGTCCACATGTTGACACTCGGCTCTTACCTAAAACTATACTACGATGCAATAGATGCCATTCTGTGTGTAAATAGTTTAAAGGTGATATTTGTTTCTTTTGTTAAGACAAATTGAGTGAATCTTCATATAAAAAAGTATATACATCAACACACATAATGTTTTTAGCATCATTGCCAGAGAAACACTTATTTCAAGAAATTTAAGTTGTTATTTAAAAATTTATGTATATTTCCTTTTCTTTTATTTTTTATTTATTTTGTTTTGTATATTATTCCATCCGATGTCTATGATCTTTTTGTTAGAGTGCTCTTTGTAGTGACTTTCATGGATCACGACGAGTTACAATGAAGGATACCAATTTGATCATGAGTGATACCATGAAGGAGTTTGGTGTGAGATATGTGGAGGACCTTATTACACACCAGATTGTTATCATTTTCATAGGTTTCCGCTAGTTATTATCAAGAGTTGCATCCTTACTCACAACTGTAAGGCCCCGCTCCCCGGGCACCTTACTGTTGGTCATTCATTGCACATATAACATACATATAGTATATAATCATAAAATAACGCAGCGGAATTGATAAAATATACATTCTCATTTCATCATAAAAGCTTTTACATCATTGTCTTGATTACAAAATACAAGCTTTCTGTACATTGCCTAACTTTACTATGATTGCCGCTGAAGCATATGAAACCTGAGATTACCTAAGTAATCTCGTTTATTCGAATCCTCAGCAACCATAGGGTCATAAACAGTGACCTCTAATATAAAAACATAAAATATTTTTCTTCATAAAGAAGATTCCTTAAGTAATTCCGTGCATCGGAACCCTTAAGGAAAACTCTTGACACTCTCATGCAACATACTTTGTTGCATGTACTATGCACACGCATTTCCAGTGC
>BJCO01363115.1:0-11377 GCA_018326465.1 Flaveria floridana
TATACCAACTAATGACAACGACATCGGCCTCATGGAAAACAAATTTAACACAAACTAAGGCTCAGAGTTCCAAATGTGAATATTAACCAATGGCTGCAGGGGGTTGCGGGTATGCACCAGCCGTCCTCCAACCCTGCCACGCAAAGGTATATCACATTCGAATTTATTAACCCGAATTTGAACTCATACGACCATGTCGGCAAACAACCCTAAACACAACCATACGACCATGTCGGCGTCAGTGTCACCGACAGCAAACAGACATGCATCTAGACCACGACGGCGCAGGTGGCGGAGGGTGAGGATTCCCATTCGTCAAAGAAACCCTAACCACCACCATGCACACACGACGGTGATGGCGCCGCTAGCACCGAGGGCAAAACAAACAGATAGGCACAATCGATGCAGTTTTGACGACAAAAACACGGCAGCCATCGTTTCTCTCTCTAGGAATCAACCAGAGGGACAATATGTAGGTTTCTCCCCCCCCTTTTGTATCTCTATAAGGACATTTGGGGAGGGGGTAAAATGTAAATCTAACAAACTACTGTGGTCATAACGTAATGCTCATATCTACACTATTCCTTCACCTTGGTTTATAAACATATAGGGTAATATAAAAGATTTGCTAACTAAAAGGGAAGATTAAGAAGAAAAATACGCTGGAAACTGAAAATAGAGTCATAGAAAAATAACAAATGTCACACAATGTACCTTACTTATTATATAGTATATAAACAGATATAGATATTATAGATGTAGGTGAATTAAAATTGTTTTCAATAAAGCTAATGGTTGAATACGTGAGGGGGAGAGACGGTCAACTATCAAAAGGCTCACTACAAGAATTGAGGTTAATAGTGGCGACGCTTTTAGCGGCGATAAAGGACCTGTCGCCGCTAATGGTTCGCGATCCAATATTTCTCTTTTCAGTTAATTTGTAGACGTTGATTAAATGGAGATCTGACGGCCAAAATTTTTCCGTACTTTTAAGCAATAGCGGCGACTCGTCGCCGCTAATGCTCTTTCCCCTAATATCTACCAGGTGCGCGCGGGATGATATAGACATACATAACCCATGAAACAAAATAGTTTTCTTTTTTTGGTAGTTAAGGGGGTGTGACGTGTTCACGTTGTTACCTACACTAGATCCACAACTCACCCTTCTGCACTTCACTTACCGAATAAATTACCACATAAAAATACTATTTGGTACTACTAATTATTTGACTTTAAAAGCGCTTTTAACTATTCATTACTAATTTTACTCATTAATCTTTATATTATGATTAGATTTATATATTCTAACGAATAGTTTCAGATATATCTCCGTGTTACATATTTGCAACTTTATCAACTCACATACTATTTATCAAATTTAGTTTGTTATTCAATATTTAACAAAAGCAGTTTTTAGATTAATACATGTTTTTAACTTTGCTTTTGTTAGTTTTTTTTCAAATATAAAGAAGATAAATAACTGATATCAGGGGGTGAAGCTTCATTAGGATGGTGCCTCCATTTTTTTCCGTCTGTATGTTAATTTTTGCAACGATAGTTTAAATATTTATATTTATATTAAATTCGCCCACACCCCCTTCCATTATCTAGTACAAGCTTTTTAACTGACTGATATGAATTTTAAAGGGTACGTACATCAATATAAGATAAATTTTATTATTTATAATTTTATGATATTCGTTTCCCCAAATAACATACAAACTAAATTTTTATTTAGGTCTGAAAATGTAACTATGTGTTAACATTTGGATAACCGTTTTTAAAAATTGTTAATTAATATAAATCAAACTAAAATGTAACTATGTGTTAACATTTGGATGTAAAGAAACAATCTTCACGATTAGCTATGCATTTGTCATTACACACCATATATACCACATTTCTTTAGAGAAAAAATATCATAAAATATATATTTTCTGAAACGACATTCGTGACTCACAGTTTAAATTAATTATGGAATGCAATTTAAGTGATATAATAAATTAGCTAGTTGTTAAATTATTTTTTCTGTGAACTTAAAATGATGTAAAGGGTTTCAGATGCTCTCTCATGTTCCATAAATGAGACAAATCCCGCAAACGAGACAAACAATAGTTTTTTTATTAGTAATTAATTGAACTTTTCTGGTGTATCTCAATTGACTTAGAACACTTGATGCCAAGGACATGCTAAATTAGTGATCCAAACTTTGTGAGTATTTAAATAAGAATAAAATATTAAAAGTTATAGTTTATTCATTATATATTTATTAATAATAAATGTTTATATGTGGTGTCACATGCCATTGCCAAATACGATCTCAACATCATGTTTCCCGCCCAAAATAAATGACCCAAATGTAAACTACACACGGGTTATTATTACCCGATTTAGACCCATCGGATCTTATGATTTACCTTCTTACCCAAATACGCCGAGCAAAGAAACTATAGATTTGTTCTTGATTCCAATTGTTAGTGAACTTTGCTTCATCAATCTCCAATCTCCCATTTCTAGCTCTCGATGCATCATATGAATGAGATTGGATTTGATTTCAAAAAACCTAAAAGTGACAATTTTCTTGGAGTTACATTACTTCCGATTTGTAGAAAAAGCTGACATCATATTTTAGCGATCTGTAATTGGAGATTTAGAGAAAAAGGGGGGAAAAAGCATGATTCACAGATGAAGTCGACATCAAATTGTTTTGAATTTGTAGTTGAAGCTTGAGAGGAATATGGAGAAGAAAGCACGATGAATTTCTGAAAAGGGAAAGAAGTACATTGCCCTTCTCCGTTTCATTTCTAAGTCATGATTACATGTACGTATGTATGTATATGTGTATTATAATGATCCTAAAAAGATCTTATAAAATGCAACATTTTTACCTAAATTTACAATTTTGATAAGTGATAGATACCAAATATTTATTTGTGTATCTTAGTTGAATGGATTGACCTAGGAGTCTGTATTGTGTGGTTTTTGAGAGTTTGAATATGATGTTTGAAGTTGTATTTCAGTGACTTTTTTGAAAACTAATTGAATCAACACTTTCTAAAACCCCAAATGTTTTTAGTGGCGGTCGGTCGAAACTAGTTTTTTTTTTCTTTTTTTTTTAACGGCGGTCGAAACTAGTTTTAAGTTATTCATTAATATTATATTTCAGTACCATGTAACTAAATATGTATTTGTTATTTGGGCCGGTTTTATATATGGAGCATGACTGGATGAAATCTAAAATTACGAATCCTGGTATGTTGGTAATCTGAATTGAGTTATATGTTGTTCAGTTTACAAATAACTCCTGTATGTAATTTGAATCTTGTTTCAAGCATCGAATAAGTTTGGTCGCAGATGAGGGAAAGGGATTTGATACATGCATAAACGCAACTTGATGGGGGTGAGTAGTTCTATTCTAACTAAGTAGTTCTATCGGATCCCTTGTGTTATCATTGCAATTTTAAGTGATAGATCATACAATGCAGAATATTCGTACTGTTGTATTCAACCAATTTACAACAAGTAGTTTGAGCTCTAAATTAGAATTATCACATGTTATTCTTGTCATCAACCTTTTAAATCCCAAGCCCCATCAATAATTATTATCGGATATTGTTGTTAGTATAATTTTGTTTGTTATTTTTATTGTAGCAATCACTTTTAATCAGGTTATCTCAATGCAAAAGTTCTTAAATCATCTATTAAATATCAAAATACCCTACTTGATCAAATTAATTATTTTTGAAGTAATAACAAAATAATCAAGTAGTTTCAGAAGCTCCAGGTACAGGAATACAATGAGTAGCATCTTTAAAATGAGGCATTGGTTTAATGGCTCAAATGTTTTGGGTTACATTCAATTTCAAGATTATAGATTAACATATTGAACTCCATTAGCAACTTCTAGAGAGGAAAAAAAAATCTAAATGTAGCTAACGATCTTTGTTACCAAGTAAGTAACTACGAATACTACTTCTGGTTTATTTACAAAATCTTTATTCTTAATTAGTTTTTAATATGCAAATCATTATTACTATTATTTATTTTTCCTACTTTGCTTTCTTTATCTGATGAATTTGTTTTTGTTTCTTTTTCTAATTTTTTATTTTTTAATTACTATTTGTTTATATATAATATTATTATTCAAATCCGTGTATACACGTGTTTATAACATGATAGTATATTATATTAGTTGGCAAATACATATACTCGTTTGGGAATACAATACAACATATTTTAACTTGATTGAAAAAAATGTTATTACATAAATAAATCTTCATAAAACAGATGTGACTATGATAAACCGTTCTTGCTAAGTTGTTCTTAAAAGTATGCTTCGATTTTAAAGCCACCTTTAAACATACTAGAGATTAACATATAATGGAAACTGTTCAATGGTATTATGATTTTATGAGAAGCCTTGAATACATTATCTCATATATACATATAATCTATACATACCATAACCACTCCTATAAACATGACAAGTTATCGATCAACATAATTCAAGATTATAATATAGTAGATATTAGAAGACATCTTACTAGATTAGTACCCATGTACTATACGTCTGATGAAAATAATATATTTTAAGATTTTAGATTTAAATTTAGATTGACTTTTTATGTTCACAAGGTAAGATGTAAATATACACCGACTTTATAAATTACATATAGTTAGGGTGAGAAACTTAAAAATAATATAATTATTATAAGTAATTTAAGATTAGAAAACAAAATAATTCTAGATTTTTGAGAAATGAAACGGTTTAAAATAGTTTGAAAAGTAATAAAGTCAAAATCATATTTGAATAATAGAAAGTTATATGTTTTGTAATGTATGTTCATTATCAAAATGCTTAAATTTTAAATAATTTTCACTAACCAATAACTTATGAACAAAAATATTTATTTTCATGTAGATCGTTTTTAAACGTTATAAAATATTATGTTCCGTACGTTGGGTTGTATTTTAATATCTAGGGAATTACAACAAAAATATTTTAGTTACAAAGTTAAGTATTAAAAGTTTTAAGAATAGATATACTAAATAATTAAATTAAATTAAAATGTACCTGCTCATCCATAAATATATTCCATCTTTTTTTTTTGTGAACATCAACTTTTTTTCAAAGACAAATATTTCTTACTATAATTGTGCGGTGATATTTCTTCATATCAAGATAATTTAAAAAAGTAAATATTTTTAGTTCTATTTTTTATCAAGTAATTTCATAAAACAATATTAGCAAACAAAAACCAATAACTTTATCTTTAAGTCACTAGCTCATCTTTTTGAATTATTTTATTCAAAAATACAAAGATGATTAAGAACATATTTATATCAATAATCTATATCTATACTACTATATAATAGAGAAATCATGGTTAGACATGTAATTTTACATCAATTCTTAGATGACATATTAAGAGTTGCAAGCTTTAATGTGTATTATCATAAGATTTATTCCCATTATGCCCCCTTTAAGTTTTAAATACTTTTAATTCATCATTTCCTAATTAAATTTAAAGTAAGACTATTATATTTAAGGTTATCTTAATCTACATCTATACTACTATATAATACAACTTTTTGGATAACATTGTAATTTTAATGCATTTTTAAGACACTTAAAAACGATGTTGTTACATTTGGTACAAGTGATTAAGCATAAACAATTTGTTATTTTACAAATTTACTCATATCTATAGTAATATAGATATGTTTGATATCCCAAATTAATCAAATTAAAAAACAAAATGAAAGTTAGCAAAATAAATGAGAGTTAGCTAAAGACACCGTACTAAAAATATTTATATCTTCGCTGTATCGCGCGGGTTTCACCCACTAGTTTTAAATAATGTCTAATCCAAAGATTAATATAGTAACAGTTTCTTAATATCGTTTGTTCATAGATCATTAAATTTTATTTCTAAAATAATTTTCCTTTTTATGACCTAAATTGTTTATAATGAATGATAATTTATCGTATAATTTTGATTATAAATTGTCTTTATCTTAAATATTAAGGCCTAGGTCAAGCAAATAGATTTCTTGAATGGTAGATTCCACTCCATTTGCTTGTATTACGCTCCACTTGCTCTAAGACCCAACATTCTAGGAGTGACCTATACTCGCTCGTTCCCTTTCACCCGATAAAGAGTTTGAATTCAGTGATTTAGGAGCATAAATGTATTATCGGGAGAGGGCAAAAACAAGCCCATATTCTGGATTGGATACTGCGAGAATCGGTCAACCGAAATATGAAATAGGAAACTCTCTCCTTTCATAGCTCTCGGGCCTATTGTGACAATTTATTGTATTTTTATTGCACTAAGGCATTATTTTCAAAGCAGTTACTTCTTTAATATATATGAAATTTTAAGACATTTTAAACATTAGAAAGTTCAAGTATTATAAGTAACTCAATACCCTTTATTTGATATCAAATTTTAATATGGAAACAATTTAAAACTTAATTATATCAATTTATAATATGAAAACTATTTAAAATGTTAATTATGGTAACTGTTAATTGATTTTAAAATAATTAATAAATGCATTTTTTAAATTAAAAACATAGATTCCAAAATAAATGCAATCATGATTTAATAAATTTTGAGCCGGAAAACTCATTCGGGAGGCTCTCGTTGATTGTCACGTGCTCCTAGAAAACCTTATTGATTGACATGTGTCCTTAGAAAACCTTGCATTATTAGAGATAATAGATACTAATAGTCCTCCTAAGTTGGAATAGGAGGAAGGATGCACAAAAAGACTGGAATGAAAGGATTCAAACAAGTGGCGCAAAAGTCCCTTAGTTACAATATTTGCATATTGTCATCAATGGCTTATCCAAGATTGTGCATATGGTTAAAGCTATATATATTATTAATGATATGTTATGTTAAAGCTGTTATGATAAACTTTAATGTCCCTACATTTTTTTTCTTTGAAATAAATGATTAAGATTATATACAGAAACATATTATCCGTTTGAAGCCATAGACAGTGCTAATATAGAAGTGGGAAGTTTAGAAGTTTTTGAAGCCACATCAGGCAAGCTAGAAGAGATCAAAGCCTACATGAAAGATACTAAATACAGGCATGAATCATATGTAGACACAAAAAAGAGACTGATAATGTTTATACGTAGAGATAAAATCAGGTTGAGAGTATCACAATAGATATGAATAATCAGATTTTGTAAACTATATGTCCTGTTTATGCTCTCAAACCATCACATTTGACTCAACCCAACCGAACAACATGTGAAATCAGTGCTGGGTGGCTCATGTTCATGATGACAATCAAAATCTAATATCATCAACTCAATGGTGTAATTTAAATATTGATCTTCATTCAATTATAAACAAGGTTGCACAAAGGTTACACACATAGACCTTGATCCACACCCTCTCTCAATTGCTCATCCTTTACATATGAGCACACAACATGCTAATTATTAGGAACACTACATGCTTGTTTTGCTTATAAGCAAACCCTAAATGAAATTACACAATTTCACATGTATCAAGCAAAATTACACATGTTGAAAGTTGAGGATCCAATTGGGGGTAATGATAATGGTAACATAGCTAGTAATGAATTTGACTATGTCGACCTAAGTGGAAATGAGAGGTCTGAGAGTGTAGACTAATGTCAAACTATTAAGAATTTGGAGGTTGTAAAACCCAAACACAAGGATGTGTTGATTGAAGAATTTGATATTTCTAATTAGTTGAGTGTTTAGAAGAATATCACTTGTCTTAACTGTATTACAATTGACCCAGGTATTATGATGTTTTACATAGTAAAAGGTTGTGACAGGTTATAATGTGATGATGACTCCCATAAAAATGTCAAGTCTCATCGAATTTACAAAATATTTTATAGAAAATTGGTTTTAATTAAACAAATCAAAGATTATTAACAGTTTTAAACAGTCAATTTTTTTCCGGGATGATATAAAGATGTGATTATTAGAAAGAGGTTTTAAAAATTAAAGTTGAATATTCATATATCTTAAAGGTTTTAGGACCTGCATGAAACTTGTCAAGCTTCCATTTTGTTCTCAAAAGGATACCTTATAGAAGTGAATGTTGATAGAAGGTGTTGTTATCATTATGGGATCAAAAGATACATGTTGAAAATCTATCCTTACAAAGTTAAGAGACAGTGCTTTGTGAATCTTAAATTGGCCAAGCAAATTGTTGAATCTAAAAAGGTTAAACAAGTGGTTCAACATAAGGTGAAGTCAATAGTTGAACCAAAGAAAGCCGAGGTTCTAGTTTCTAAAACTAGACCACAAAATGTTCAACAAAAGGATTGTTGGTCGAAATCTCAAAGAAAATGAAACAACCTCTAAAAATAGAAAAGTTCACATGTTTATGCAAACCACTATTTTCTTATAAATGACAAACATTGGTTTTCAAATGCTCAACCTAAAAGAAATATGATTTTCAAAAGAATAATTAACAAAAGGTTGAAACAAACGCATTTAAGAATAGAATATTTTCAAAAAGAGAATCGAAACCTTGATCAGTTTGGAAGGTAAAAGCTATTGGTCAAGATTCATCTTTTGTTTTATCAAACATCCCTAACATGTAAAAAATAAGAATGGTTGTGTGCTTTGATAGGTAATGTATGTTGATGAGTTTGGTTATCCTAAGCCTTCAATGGCTTGGGTTTTCCTATATAACTAGTTTGCTTTTGTGTGGCTAGGTAGCTAAGGATAACTGTCATTGATAATGGTTGGTCTATTGCACATGATTGGGAGAAAGTTTTACGCATAATGATCATTTAATGAATACTAAAAAAAAAATAATTTTCAAACAATTTTCATGGTAGATTTATCTTAACTTTTAATTTGTTTTTCACTTTCATCATTGGATAAACCAAAATTACCAACTATTGAAAAATGAAAATTGGGTTTTCATGTTGTGAGAAAGAGAAAATCATAGTACATTGGTTGATATACTACCACAATAAAAAATAAAAAAATGATAAAAAGATTAAAAATAATATTTTATATTTTTGTCTTGTTGTTATTTTAATAAATTGGAAATGATATGACTAATACATGTGTTTGGAATAATAGAAAGTTATAGTTTGCATATACATGAAAAAATGATAGAAAGATAGAGTTTACATATACATGAGCATAAAATGGACCATACAAGAAAATAATTAGTGTTTGTTATCTATAACTTATTTCCAGTAAATGATACGCATAGTAGTCTGAATATTAAATAACAATTACAATTGTGACGTTAACCCATGTCAAAGTATGTGTGTACGTTACATAAACAGTTTTCTGTTAGGTATACAATATAAGGTGAATCTTGTTATGCCATGAGATCACTGTCGTGGAGATGTTATTAGCATAATTTATGAATTGATTCACGCATATACACTAAAAAGTATATAAATCTAAATCAAATTTATGAGCGAAACTTCTTTGTTTTGCTGAAGAAGGAACTAAAGTTTCTATCTTTCTACTACATATATGCAATTACATTTTTGTTTTGAAAATCACCCTGATGCGAAATCCAAATGGATTATATGAACTATGTGTTAATTAATGTTTCTTTCTAGTGAACTTGGGATAATTCTAGTGAATTCCTGTATGTTTTGAATATAATTTTTTTTATGATATTATTAGCTTTGACCATGGGAATACAGTGTAATTCTTAAGCTACCTAATTCTTACAAAAAGTAATTACAAACTTTAGGCATTTATTGATAATAGATAGTTGTTATAGGTCTCGAGATGTGAAAGGTAGTGGGATTGGAATACTTACCTTAACCTAATCCTTATTAAATAAAGTCAAAAATGTGTATTGAAGTAGTTATCATTTTCGAGTGATTAGAGTAGTACATAGTGCGTGTAGAAAATAGATAAAAAATTGAAAAATGTGCTTAAGTGTATATGGACAACCGTTATGATCCTCTTACACATGATTTGCTGACCCAAAATATAATTATGTTTAAATTTCAATTGGAAAATATACAAAAATCACAATAATATTGTCAATATGTTTTTAGTAGAAACTTTAAAAAATATGAAAATATTTTATTTCAAGTTTTCATGAATATTATCTTTATTATCTGGAGCATTTGATACTGTTTTGATAAATGAATCAAATTTTGAAAATAAACAGATTTAGGGCCCTCATCAATAATCTGATTTCATAAAATAGATTTTTGACCAAAACTATGAATTCACTTTAAATGCTTAGTATACAGGTTAAATGAAGGCTCGCTACACGAATACAGTGAGAGTAGAGAGCTATCTTTCAGGGGTAGTAAATCAAGTCAAGATATGAAGACATGAAGTCAAGCTTTGAAGATTTGGAATGAAAGCTAATAACATCATTCAAAGATATCATCCGATGCTATTATCAAAGGGGAGTCTATTGGAACATTTGATGTGACTACTTGGATGATAGATTTTAGTTTTTTATACCAATTTGATGGGATTAGATTATATAGCTTTCGATTGGTCAAATTTTATAAACAGTTTGCTTGAAGTTTGCATTAACAAAATTACAAATGTGTAATTGCGCTTGATACAAGCAATACTGTGTAATTTCGCTTAAGGTTTCCTTGTAAGTGAAATTAGCTTGTAGTTCTCCCTATAAATAGCATGTTATGTACCCATTTGTAGGGGATGAATAATAGAAAAGGTTGCGGATCAAGGTATATGTGTTCTTAACATTTGTGCAATCTCGTTTATAATTGAATGGAGATTAACGTTTAGTGGTGTTGGTGATTTTAAATACATGTTGATTGTTATCACGAACATAAGAAACCGAGCATGCATTCCATATTTCATTCAGTTGGTTTAAGTCAAACATAAAGATCTAAGATCATAACCATGACCTACACAAACAAGGCATTTAAGTCCAAGATACATTGGACGTTTTTGGTACAGGCACAAGTCAGAATGGTTAAGAGGTAACATTAAGAGGTTACTCTTAACCATTCTACATTAGGGTTACCTCTTAACCATTCAGCATTAGGGTTACCTCTTAACCATTCAGCATTAGGGTTACCTCTTAACCATTCAGAGCATGAACCATTAAGAGGTCGCCATTTAATGGCCATTAAAAAGCTGCTAAACAACCCCTTACATATGGCAACTTCACGAATAATAAAATGGAATCTATTTCTATTAGGATCAAGTATTGAACGAAATACTAACTGATAAACACGTATACCGAATCAAATAGTGCGGAATCCTATTTGATTGGCGATCCAATCAGTGAGAACGCACGTAAAATCAATTGTAGATTGAATCTAAACGTTAAGAATGATTGGTAATCGATCTAGTGCGATCTATGAACTTGGAACATGTTCTTAGAGGTCTCTGGAC